>JARHVA010005588.1:0-247500 GCA_037957365.1 Torreya grandis
CCAACATTCAAGGTAAAGATCTTTTAATATTCAGAGATACTTTATTGAATTCTCATATTGAATTATATGAGATATGATAGAGCAAGGGAAAAAGGGACATCTTCAGATTCTTAATGGTAATCCATTATTTATTTTGAAAAATAGCATAGAGAATGTTTTATTTATTTCTAATGAGTGCATATGCCAAGAAAAGGTTACAGAAGTCATGGAGCAAAGTAGTATTGTGGATGAATATGCATTGGATGAGAATGTTTTGGGAAGCTCTACATTGGATATTCTAAATCAAAAAAATGGAAGTATTAAGGATATCTCAACAAACTCTCTTTTAGAAAATGAGGATGAGTAGTCTATTTGCAGCCAAAGACATGAGGAGGAAATTTCTACTTGCAGCCAATGGTATGACAAAATTTCATATTTCTCTCTACCTATGGCACTATAAAATTTTTGTCATCATGGAAAGTAGGCAAAAATGGGTGATAGAGTAAGGATTACAACTTGCAGTATAGGCCACGAGGACTCTTTGATACAAGTTACATATTATTGCTTCATATAGGATCCATGTAATCTTTTAAGGGAAATGGTAGATAGAGGCATTGGTAAATTATTTAGATATTACAATGAGATAATATATGAGGGATTACAACTATTTTTTATTTCTTTTTAACCACATTGTGAAGGTTCCATGTGCAAGCATTATAGGTCACTTGTGGAAAAACAAGATCATACATGGTGTGCATTTTATGCGAGAGTTTTTAATCAATTGTTGGATAAGTTTTCATCCAAATGAAGATAAGGTAATAACTTATTATTTCATTTATGTGTATGAAATGTTTAATTCCAAAGAGACTTGGTTGTTTAAAAAAGACAAATCAGATTTCTACCACTTTATGCAGATACTTTTATATCATGCATCTTGGTATAAATCTACATCATATTTGGGAATTTAAAAATAATGTGGTAAAAGGAATAAATTATGATTTAGTGATTGATTATTCTACACACAAAGGATTAGAAAAGGCTAGATTTTTTGATCTCATCAGGGAAGAGAATGCTTTTCTCCCATTCATGACAGAACCACTACAAGCCACTGTTGGAAGATTAAGGGAGGTAATAAGTTCATGTCAAGTTATTTCTATTTCATATTTCTTACTCCCTTTTGTGATATAATATGATGCTTCAAAAGAAGGACTTAGAATGTTATTATTTTAGGAGAGGCAACTCATAAATTTTGAAACTTGAAAGATGGGATAATCAGACAAAGAACATCAAGCCATCATGCATGTGATGGCCATGTTTAGACAATGCTTAACTTATGGAAGAAATGAGGTGAAGGAATATCATGATAGTTTTAGATTTTGGGTATGTAAGCTCCAAGATCATGAGGTATGTGATGATTCTAATGTTAGGGAATTGGGAGGAACTAACATGGTTTATGGTATGCAATGGTTACACATCAATGGTTATTTCTTACATAATTCCATGGGGCTCAAGTTTTAATTTTAAGTAAAAGATGTGAGGGTTATAAATTTTTCTCATGGATCACCATAAATGGTCACAATAATGAAGAGATCTTCTCTCAATGGATGAATTATTTGGGAAACAATTTATTGGTTGATGCCTTATAAGGAATATACTTATGATCTTAGTAAATTTATTAACAAGCATAGTGTGGTGTTTAGTGACATGCCTTTAGGTTTACCACTAGATATAAGAATCATCATGATAGTGGAATCAAGTTCTAAGCTTATCATGATCTCTCCACACCTCCATCCTAGCATGAACACAAAGGAATTTATTAGAGAGCTACATGATGATGTGTAGTGTTCAAAGAGAGATTCGAGGTCTAGATATCATCAAACATAGATAATAAGAGAAGATGTTCTAATGACTACTTTTTGGGATCAATTGGGACACTTCGAGTTTTTGGTTACACCATTGAGACTCAATAATGCATAAGCCATCATCTATTTTGATATGTATAAGGTGTTTAATCACTATCACAGTTTCATATCAAGATATGGGAATGATAACACCAATACATTTTAGTTTTGTCATCATTCTGAGTAGGGTAAAAGAGTGCACTTCAATTTTGTCATGAATTCTAACCTAGTTGTGGAAAGTTAGATGTATATCAGAGTGGTGCAGTGGATATATGGTGCAGAATTCTATAGATTTGTTTGGGATCCTGGTAATATTTATAGTATAAAAGTTAGACCAAATATGTCTTCATTACTTGTTCATAACCAAATATGGATGAATTTAATCATGTATTATTTTGTGGGCTTCCTTAAGGTCTGCATTAGCAAAGTTGTGAGTCATGCACATTTATTTGCTACTCATGAGAACAAGTTGGTAATACAATTATATAAGTTATGCAAGAATATCAGATATAGTACATTTTACATTGTACTTTGACAAAAATTAGATCACTTGATAGGTACAGGGCCAAGACTGCATGGAAATTATAGTTGGATACACCACCTTATTCCAATGGGACTGGAGCATATTGATTTGCAATTGCTTGAGGGCAAGCAATTTTGGGAAGGGAGGACTGAAATGTCCCCATTTTCTAAATAAGACATTTTAAGAATACTAGTAGCCTATTTTATTCTCGTAGGTTATTTTGGGTGTTATAAGGGATTTTTATCAATGTTACCAAGTACTATTCATGGATCACTATTCATGGTGACATGGTATAGTCTTGAGGTGGCATAGTGATGATGTGTTTTGAGGGAATATTTAATGTCAAGTCACTATTCACTAATTACTATTCATAGGTACTATTCACTATCACTATTCATAGTGATGTGGTAGGTGATGCAGCTGATGATGCAACATATGAGGTGGTTGGAGGATGATGTGGCATGGCCCATGAGGGATTTCACATGTGATAAATATGATGTGAGAGAAAGTGGGATGAATTTTTAAGTGAGAATAGTGTTTGAGCATGTGAAGCTCTTTTAAAAGAGTCAAAAGTTGATTAGATCTTGTCTGGGAATATTTGGGGGTCACATGGAAGAAGATGAAAAGAATGAACTATTATAGATTTGCTCTCACATATGTGAGTGAGGAGGATATTTTAGAGTGATGCGGAGAAGTCAAAGGAAGCATATGTTCACTAAAGAAGTGGGAGACAAGATTCACTATTCCATATTGGCTCACATGTGTGATTGGGACATAGTTTTGGAGGCACATAGATAGTGGGAGACCAAGACAAAGAAAATGGGTGATCATGTGATTCTATTTTAATCCTTGCACATGGGTTCACATGCCAAATAGTGTATCCACTCAAGGGGGTTGAAATTTTTATTTTATGTGTGATGTTTCCTCTCTCTCTCTCTCTCTCTCTCTCTCTCTCTCTCTCTCTCTCTCTCTCTCTCTCTCTCTCTCTCTCTCTCTCTCTCTCTCTCTCTCTCTCTCTCTCTCTCTCTCTCTCTCTCATGCATTTTTTATTTAAAGAGAGCTCTCTCCCCATTATAAAACATATTTTTAAATCACAAACCCCCTTATTTTATAATATTGAACTTATGTTCATATCCCACTCCTTTGGAGGAATTCCATGGAGTATCGTAACTAATTTTGGTGGTGAAATATCCACCCTATTTAGTGTTGGCCATTCCATATAGGAATTGCACTTGGATCATCAACAAATGATTGCTAGTTTTGGTGGTGGAAGACCCTCCCTAGCTAGACTAGAAATAGGAGAAGATATTATTTGTGTAGCATTGTAAGTGTGGTATTTTATGTTTTAATTTGAGTGACAATTTTCAATGTATTGTTTAGTATTTATATTTATGTAAGAGTGTTGTTTATGGTCTTGTTTCAATCCATAATATTGTATCATATTGTTGTATTAAGGAAGCAATGAAATTTTGGTGTTACAAGTATTCTAAGTGTTATGTTTTCTTATATTATCTATTAATATAAGAGAGGGTTGTGTATGCTAATTTCATTATTGTTAAGTCATGTTCTTATATCAATTTTTGTTTTTTAATAATTTTATCATTTGAATATATATGTTAGTGAGGATTGTGGAGTCATACAACTCTTATGAAAGCATTTCCTTGGAATATAAATATTATGTGTGATTACTATGTTGTGTGTTGATCTTATTTACATTGTGTCATTAAGTGTGGATTTATATCTAAATCTAAATTTTTTGGTGTTTTATGTGATTTAATAATTTATTTGTTTTAGTTTGGGTTTTTAGTAAATATCCTTGTCTAGGATATTTCACATAAACATTGGGTTTAGATGTACTTCCCTTAAGAGGCTCTAGATTGTTATCTGATGTAGTATTAGGAGGAGTGTCAAAGTTATTTGGAGGATTTTAATTAGTCAATGGTTGTTTATGCTCCTTGTTTATAAGAGGATAAGTCTTCTTCATAAATTACTGAAAAGCATGAATCTCTTCAAGAATATCTTTAGGCTCATATTAATCTTAGAAAGGGAACTCAAACATCTCTACCATGAGATTTGAATCAAACAATCTAGATGACCTTGAATAACTTGAGGTACCTGCACCATTGTCTTTATTAGGTACAACTTCAAAAGAGTCCAATTCTTCTTGAAAAGATTCAAAAGCATTACAATATTCAACACAATTTATTTCTCCATGCTTAGAAGTGCAATGAACTCTACAATAGTCAAGTAAAACAACATCAACAAGATTTATATCAAGCACATGTTTGCTAGTAGGTGGCTCATTGTTCTTGTTTTTGTGATAACTATCATTCTAAAATCTATCAGTTGGCCTTTTGAACCTTTAAAAGGAAAAATGCCTACTAGAGATCTCTCCAGTATTGCCTACTTGCTTTTGTAACTGAAGGAAGTCAGTGTTAAGATTTTGAACCATTTTGAGGATATAATCACTCTCATTATTTGGTGCCTCATAATTATGAACTTGAGTATTAGCATTTTGTGTAGGCATTAAAGCTTTATGATCCTATGAATGAGATCTATTGGCAACATTATTCAAGAATCCCAAGTTTTGAGTAGGATGTGCATGACTCAAAGCTAGTTGGTTCAAGACTAGAAGCTGGTTCAGGGAAAACACATTTTGTTTGGCATTGGGAATGATGTTAAAAATAGGTAAATTTGGGTTGACATTAGGAATGGAGTATGCCAATTATCCTTGGGGTTGCATCAGGTCATTAATGATCATAGCCTTAGCATAAGCTAAAGCTAAAGTATTCATGGGCCCAACAACTCTCTTTATAAACATAGAAGTCATGGGATTCAAGGCATCCTTATAGATTTATAAAGCTAAAGCATTATCAAGTCTAGAAAGAGCTATGGTCTTACTAAACATCTTGTGACATATAGCATTGAAGGCTCTTATGGATTCATTTGCATTTATTTTCACTATGGTGAATTGCTAGTATAGGACACAAGGACTAATGATTTTACCAAATGGATCAATGAAAACATTGTTAAAATCAACCCAATTGCTAATGTCGTCTTCAAGAAGGTTGAGAAACCATTCATATGCAACATATTTGAAAGTAAAAGGAAATAGTCTACATGCTACATCTTCATGAGTCATATTCAACAATCTTAAAGAAACTTTGAAACTCTTAATGCGTTCTTCAATGGTTAAAATGCTACTAGGACTAAATGTTAGCAAATACTTTTTAGGATCACAAGGAAGGTCATATACCAACTTGGCACATTGATTGAAGAACCACCTAGCCAAGTCATACTTTGATAGGGATCAAACATAGGAGTAGGCAAATACTTTGAAAGTATACGCTTACCTTTATCTCTCCTAACTTTCCTATGAACTTCTAATGAAAGTAGAAGTTCTCTAGCCTCTGAATGTGACCTTGTCCTAATTCTTGGTAATTCTAGCTTGTGGAATTTGAATCTTGTTTGAAATATAATGTGTTAATATTGTCTTTATATGGAACACTTATTAGACTTTCACATTAAGTAAATTTTACAAATATTTATATAAAGGATGATAAAGGACAACAATATTTAACTAACTTATCTCAAAGACGTATCCAAACATGTATGTATGATTGATATTTACATGTTTAAGCTCAAATAAACTAAAATTTGTAAAGGATATATCAATATTTTATCAAAACAACTCTTACTAACCTTAAACCTATTAAACTAACAAATCTTAAGCCATCTTTACCATAATTAAGCACATATCTTCTCTAAGAATGTCAATATTTGTGTAAAGGAAGCACAAAGATTGGTCTAAGACCATAAAGATCAATAATATATACACAATTAAGAAAATAATGACACAATTGTGTAAATATTACACCAATCATTAAACACAATTCATAAGAATGATAAAAAATACTTGAAATATATAAAGATCTAACTAGGCCCTCCTTCTAGCGAGCCCCTCATGTTGATGCCTAAATATGTATTATAGGTGCACAGAGTGTTCAAGGACACTTCTCATTTTATAATTCTAAGAATTTAGGCATGAGTTATAATTGTGATAATCATGTTATCTATTGATGGAAGAGAGGAAAATCAAGCAGACTGTTTCACAATATTTATAATGTTTGCTGGTTCGGAGCCACTGTGGCCAAATAGTTAATCTATGAAAAATATGAAGTATGTTATGCCAAGAATGGTGAATTATGATCAATAACTAATCTAAAGGCTAATCTAAGATGGATATTTACACTGAAAATTAAGCTAGAGTGATTTGGTTAAAAAAGGAGCAAAAGGAAATGTAAGGTAGAGAAGTGATGTTGATCTTTGTTCCAAACATCATGACAAAGTTCAAATATCATTCAGGCATGCACTTAACCAATGTATGACAAGAATTAGTGTAAGCTCAAATCCTATCACACATCAGGAAAACATCTAAGGAATGTGATAAATAATTTAAATAAGAACCAAGTTCACTTTAAATATTTACCCCTACAAGCAAACAACATTAGCCCAAATGCAAGAAGAGTAAGAAAATGAAATGAACCTAAGAACTTTTAATTAACCTAGCATTGACATAAGTTAACAACTCCACATTCAAATGTACGCACCATGAATTCATAAGAACCATTCAAATATGGAAGTCATAACAAACAAGTGAGAGAGAAGCTAGGATAAAAAAGACATAAGCAAATTTGTACAAACTTCACAGAATTCTTTGCTTATATTAATTTCTCAAAATTTACAAATGGTTTTGGCTAAAAACTCCCTCCTTTTTATAGTTGATAATACTCTCTTTATATAATAAAAGGAAGTGTCTCGATTAATCATATCCAATTACAAAAGTATAAGTGTTAGGATAGTTGTCTTTTCTACAAATGTTCTATAATACATTAGACTTTACCCAATAGATTGATCTATAGGCAATGTGTTTTACAAGTTGCACATGCCTTTACAAATATAATATTCCATTTTAAAAATATAGAATGCTTAGATACATGAAGAATATTATTAATTCAACTAATCTTTGGGACCCTTGTGATGTTAAAGTCCCCTGTTGTTGCTCCTAAATTAGCACAAGGTCATCAATTAGTTTCATGCAGAATCCTTGATTTTACCTACTAAGCTCTTTATCTACCCTTATTAATGCCTTTTGATGTTTCTATATTTATTATTATCAACAAAAGTCTTACCTACATTTTTTTTCTTCATTAGGGATGAGGCCCAATGTGCAATAGGATCAGTGATCATGGTTCCAAGTAAGTTCTCCATCTCATCTTGCAGTTGTTTTCCATCCTCAAAGAGGTTTTCTAAGTTCCTAGAATAGGTGCTTAAACCCTTGATCTTGTCCATAAGTAAATCTATGACTGTGTTTAAATGAGCTAGGTTAATTGTTTTGAAACTAATAATTTGATCTTTAATCAATATTTTGATAAAATCCTCTATTATGTCCCTTGAGTTCTACCATTGGGCATGGATTTGTTCAAATTGCTCACTAGTGGTCTAGAGTTCAATCCTAAATCAAATTGCCCTTACATAGATGATAATTTAGCTTTTTTGGCTTGGTTATGGTGAATACAGGGTTGAAATAGGGATCCTATATGTGCTTAGGATTTTTTAAAGAATTTTACAGTGCTCTAATGGTGGTAACTATCTAAACTTGCACGAACTTCATTACTTATATCCAAATTAGACTGCAATCTTATGCCCTTGTATTTCTCGAGTCTACAAGATCTTCCACTTGGCACATTATACTTACGTGGATCTGATGTGGCATCACCATTGTATCCACGTGGAATTTTTGTGGCATTTTACTCATTAATATTTTTAAAATGACCATTGCCTTTTAAAAAATTCCCACTTAATTTTGCACCATTGGATCATCCTTTCATAGATCAATGTGGACCATCAATCTCAATTTGAGGACTTAAACACCATTGGCTACTCACTAAATTCTCCATGGTTATGAAACTTTTCATTTCCATATTCACTCTGAGATTTATTGAAATTTCAACATTGATCTCACACTATTGATCTTGATTGCATGGATTAATCATGTTTCATCTATCTTGATCTATTGAATTGTACCTCCTACTCTATGGACTGTTGATCTGAATGTGTGCATTCATATACATATCATTGATCTTTAAAAATGTTTGAGCTTTAATTTGTGGCCCACAGCTGTGCCACATGTCATCTCCATGTTCATATTGACTTTTCAACATTTATCTCACACCATTGGATCATCATTATTTGAGAAAATGCACTCCATTGGATCTTGATCTTCAAATTTGAATGCCATTAGCTATTGAGTGTTCTTTAGTTGAGATTGTGACACTTGTCATTTTCTCACTTATCTTGAGGCTCCATTGAAGCTTTGACTCGATACACACCATTAGATCAAGCTGGCCTGAACAAATACATGTTGTTGATCTTGAGAAGATGCTCAAACTTTAGCTTCGGGTCAAGGTATTGAATTTTCAACTTCAACCCTACACCGTTGATCTTTTTCATATAGAAAAACACTGATCATTAGTCTTGCAAATAAAAATGATGCTTAAGTTAGTGCCTGGGGAAAATAAATAACTTAGCATAATGTTTTGGACTATGGTTTTTATTTCATGTTAATAAATGTGATAAAGCCTCAGGTCAAACATTTTAAGCTAAATTTTGAGACGTAATAAAGAGGACCCCATGAATAATCAAAGACATAACATATAGTCTAAGTACAAGGCTTTCTAGGCTATGTCAATAGACATAACAAAGGTCCCAGTGGTTAGTTAGACCATGTAGAAATAAAAGGGACCAAGGGGCTTGGGAAAATAAAGAGACCAAGCATTAAAAAAATTAGACTAAGGTTTGGTCATGTTAATAAACATGATTAAACCTTATGATAAAAATAGAATTAATCACATAGCATGATAATTTTTTCTTGCATAAAATGTTCACACCAAATTTGAATTCAATTCAAAGTACATGAGCTAGGGTAATTGGAATTAGGTTTTTAAGCTGATCAGACATGAATTCAACTTTATTTAAATAGACCAAAGGCTAGTAAAAGATCAAATAATTATTAAATCATAAAACCTGCACATTGCTCAATCCAAATGGACTCCATTATAACTATGATATGAAACATAAAGATCAAATGTTATCAACTTTAGGCAAGATTAAATTTAGAATTATGAATAAATATGCCAACCAAATCAAGTGTGGATCTTCAAATAAATTTAATGTGCAAAACACTCTAATAGTACTCTAATCAGATGAACTTTCAAACTCAGGGTATAAAATTTGCACAATATAACACAAGGGTCCCCATTTTTTAGGAATGGGAGTATGTTGACCTCAACAAGCTCCTCTAAAAAGAAAGGTGAAGTCAAACCTCCTTGATCTGCCAAATTCCACTACTAACCAATTGGAAAGGCATTTGCTTTGGTATCCCCCTTTTTTCCCTTGGCCCGATCCTCAACCTCCTACCTCAGCTCCTAAAACTCCCCATCAAAACTAGTTGGCTCTCTCCCCTCCTAAAGCAACTCATATCTGACTTCAAATCCTAACCAATATTTTATGGATCATATTTCATATTACACGTCATACAACTACTCTTTCTTTCCATGAAAATCCCTTCCCACCACTAGGATTCTTCCCTTCTTCCCAAATTTATCTCATGCCTGCTCCTACTCCCAAAGATATGCCATATTCTCTTCACAACACTGATTGTTGTCTTTTGTGTGTGTGTGTGTGTGTGTGTGTGTGTGTGTGTGTGTGTGTGTGTGTATGTGTGTGTGTGTGTGTGTGTGTGTTGATTCTTTGTGACTATATCTTTTACTAAAGTATCATGCCAACATATTCTTAATGTTTATAGCCTTGTCACGTCGTTGAGACAACTTTGAATAATATTGCTAGGAGTAACTTAAAATAACTCATTCTCTATAACATCCAAACTTGAACAAACTCAGGGGTAGAATAATCAACATATATAAACTTAGACATATGTCATAAGATATAGAAATATCCTTGCTCAACTCGCCTAACTAGACTTAAAGGCTAGTGCTACCTTTTATTCCAAAATTGTGTGACCTCCTCTTAATTGATCACCTCCATTGGGTAGTTCACTACCATTATCTTGAAAAAATTATCCCATTCAATAATATAGCCTTTGCATCCAAAATCATATATTATATTGTGGTGTTCTTTGCCACTTTGATAACATCTCCCTGAGCTCGTGAAACCTCCAATTTTTTCTGATATGTTGTATGCTCTACTATTATGGGTTCCATGTTTTCCATATAATTACTTAATAATATTCCATAGTCCTCCTATATATATATATATATATATATATATATATATATGGTGATTCTTTGTGAGTATATCTTTTACTAAAGTATCATGCCAACATATTCCTAATGTTTATAACCTTGTCACGTTGTTGAGACAACTTTGAATAATCTTGATAGGATCAACTTAAAATAACTCATTCTCTACATCTAAACTGGAATGAACTCAGGGGTAGCATAATCAATAAATAGAAACTTAGACATATGTCATAAGATATAGAAATATCCTTGCTCAACTCACCCAACTAGACTTAAAGGCTAGTAGTACCTTTTATTCCAAAATTGTGTGACCTCATCTTAATTGATCGCCTCCCTTGGGTAGTTCACTACCATTGTCCTGAAAAAACTCTTCCATTTAATAATATAGCCTTAGAATCCAAAATCATATATTATATTGTGGTTTTCTTCTTTGCCACTTTGATAACATCTCCCTGAGCTCGTGAAACCTCCAAATTTTTATAATATGTTGTATGCTCTACTATTATGGGTTCCATGTTTTCCATATAATTACTTAATAATATTCCATAGTCCTCCATTTCCTCAAAGATAAATATTCTTTAAGCTTATATATATTCTCTTCACAACATCAATTTGTGTCTTATATGTGTGTGTGTGTGTGTGTGTGTGGTGATTCTTCGTGACTATATATTTTACTAAAGTATCATGCAAACATATTCCTAACATGTATAACATTATCACATCCTTCAGACAACTTTGAATAATCTTGATAGGAGCAACTTAAAATAACTCGTTCTCTACAACATCCAAACATGAACAAACTCAAGGGTAGCATAATCAACAAATAAAAACTTAGACATATGTCATAAGATATATAAATATCGTTGCTCAACTCACCGAACTAGACTTAAAGGCTAGTGATACCTTTTATTCCAAAATTGTGTGATCTCCTCTTAATTGATCACCTCCCTTGGGTATTTCACTATCATTATCTTGGAAAAAGTCTCCCATTCAGTAATATAGCCTTAGCATCCAAAATCATATATCATATTATGGTGTTCTTCTTTGACACTTTGATAACATCTCCCTAAGCTTGTGTAACCTCCAAAGTTTTCTAATAAGTTGTATGCTATACTATTATGGGTTTCATGTTTTACATATAATTACTTAATAATATTACATAGCACTTCATTTCCCCAAAGATAAATATATTATTTGAGCTTACTTATTTTTATATGCAATTTTTAGAGTGATCCATTACTTCCACACTTTTTATGAATGAATGTTATTGGCATCATAACTAGTGGAGGCTATGTTGAGTTACTTCTACATATATTCTAGTTCATTATTTTTATCCTATGACCACATGGGCCAACTAATAAAGTATGGAAAGTATGTTATTGCATCCCCCATAGTCTTCTATACTTTCTAAATCTACTCCTTATATTCCTTTTTTCTTGGTTGATTTTTGAGCTCAGGAAAGGTCTCAACAACTTTTTCTCATATTCCTCTATTGATTTTTCCTTTCTTCACAATAAAATTATGTAGAGTGTTGTTGTCATAGATTTTTTTATGTTTTTACATGGAGGGTAAGTTGCTAATTTATTTTGTGAATTACCTTTTTTCCATCATAAACAAAAATGGATATTAAAAAGTAATTATGTTATAAGTATTATAATGATAATTCACAATTAATGTATACTAACACACAAAAATATCAACAATATATGCATAGTAAAAATAAATGATAATCAAGAGCGGTCATGAGCAACGGTTAGAGGAGCAAGAGTGGGAAGAGGAGTGGTCATGTCAGTTTGAATTCTGAAGCAGGGAAGGATGAATATGGTAACGATGAGAGTGAGGATGTGGCTTGCAAGATGGTTTCAACAAAGGGAAACGCTGCCAAGACCATCGGAACTGAATGTAATGCTGTATCTCCAAAAATGGATCTTTCTATCTCTTGGTGCTTGATGAATAGATCAAAGGAATAAGGTTGTGAATCCACTCACTAGGTTTTTCAACATTGGGTATTTCTACATGGGAACCCTGCTCAAAAGCTTTGGGTCATTAGTTTGAATGTAAGACCCAAAAAAAGTGATCTGGACCTATCAGATCTGGAGACCATCACCCCTATGTCACACTAGGGATAAGCAGATGGGGTTTGGCTGGGAAAAATACTCTTGTCCCCTATGACAAATATGTTGTAGAATTTGGGAGCTGCTTCGAGCCTCCATTCTAAGACTCATTTACATGGCTTGGTTAGTGTTATGTTAACTCTTTTTTCGAACAATACTTGGGAAAGATCTACTGTAGATGGATCTGACTAGGACTTAATGGCTGAAGAATCCAAATCTATTTTTTAGACCTCCCCTTTAGAAAAAAATCATATGGATTGTCCTCACTAACTGGGTATTGTTAAGTTGTGGGATATAACTCTGGTGATGACTTCCTGTTCTCTAGTTTGAGTTTGGGAAGATTTGTTCTCTTATGATTGGAAAGAAGTAGAATTATCTCAGATTGTAAGTATCATTTGATGTCCCTCTCACTAATCTAATGAATTTTTTTAACATTATGTTTTGTCCCTACTCTAGGAAGGAAAGATTCTTTAAGGGTGTTTTTAAAAAATGGCATGTCTACCCTTATGTGGTCCTTTTATGGGGTGAATGATGGCGGATGCCACCCCAATTTTTTCCATCATAAATAAAAATGGATATTGAAAATTAATTATGTTATAAGTATTATAATGATAATTCACAATTAATGTATACTAACACATAAAAATATCAACAATATATGCATAGTAAAAATAAATTATAATCAAGAGCGGTCATGAGTAATGGTCAAAGGAGCAAGAGTGGGAAGAGAAACTTACCCTACATGTAAGAACATAAAAAAATCTATGATAACAACAATCTACATAATTTTATTATGAAGAAAGGAAAAATCAATAGAGGAATATGAGAAAAAGTTGTTGAGACCTCTCCTGAGCTCAAAAATCAAGCAAGCAAAAAGGAATATAAGGAGTAGATTGAGAAACTGCAGAAGACTATAGGGGATGCAATAACATACTTTGCATACTTTATTAGTTGGGCCATGTGAACCCAGGACAAAAATAATGAATTGGAATCTCTGGAGAAGCAACTCAACATAGCCTCCACTAGTTATGATGCCAATAATGTTCCTTCAAAAAAAGTGTGGAAGTAATGGATCACTCTATAAATTGTATATAAAAAGAAGTACACTCAGATAATATTTATCTTTGAGGAAATAGAGGACTATGAAATATTATTAATTAATTATATGGAAAATATGGAACCCATAATCGTAGAGCATATATATAAATGGATTTATGAAATATAATGGATGTTTGATCACACACACACACACACACACACACACACACACACACACACACACACACACACACATACATATATACACATACATATACACACACACACACACACACACACACACACACACACACACACACACACACACACACACACACACACACACACACACACACACACACACACACATGTGGATGCATTATCTACTTAAACATCTAATGCATGTACATATTACTTGAGTAATAATATACAATACTAACATCTACATTATGTAAGATCTAATTAAATTTATTTTGAACCGCATAAATATCTACGACCAAATTATATATTTTATGTCAACATCTCAACTTCACCCTGAATGATAAAAAATAAATTACTCCAATGTCACTTCTAACAAACTTCTAACATCATCTCCAAAACCACTCTAATGTCACCTCCAAAGACACCTCAATGTTACCTGCTAAAATCACATGTTCTAAAAACACCCTAACATCATTTTCTAAAGATAGCTCTTGAATGTGACTTTCAATCTAATTTAAAGGTTCTAAATTTAACATATAAAACATTGATAACTTAAAGGTGAGTTAAGATAATTTAAATGGTCTAAATAGTCTAAATGTTGTAATGGCCCCTCTAACTTATGACTAGTATCACAAATCAAACAATTAAAGTTGTGATACATGCACATATTTAATGGTGTTATACTTTCATTATTGAGTATATCTACCTTGAATGTAAAACCCTGTGGAAAGTTTGTATGAAGAGAACAATTCTTATGACGAACGTGTATTTGATTATGAATGTGCCCTTGTTTATTATGAAAAAATAAAGTACTTTATGTACATAGATTTATGCCATGTATGGTTCGAATGAATTCTTATATTCCATTAATTTAATGATTTTTCTTTATGCCCTTTGGTTTTTGAAATGCTAAATAAATGTTGTGAATAAACGAAAAGAAACACTTACAGGAAGCTCCTCATAGTCAACGAAGAAGAGACAAGAAGTTAAGTTGATAAGAATGCTAAATATAAGCTTAACAAAAACATACTCCTAAATATTAAGTAAATCTTGGGATTGTCAAAAGGTAAATTTGTATCAGGAAGAGAAACTCTCAAAATAAGGGAATGAGTTTGAGTTGTAAAGACAACCTTGTAATACATATAATAATCAATGCAAAAAATAATGGATTTAGAAACTCAGTGATACGTGGGTCAGTTTCTTTAATATGTAAGTAATGGAAAAAAAAAAAAAAATTTAAATATGAGTCTCATAATGATCATGAGCCAATTCAAACATGTTTAAATATGAGTCTCATTAATAGCGTAAGTTTTTGTTACTTCAATTTTATGATGAAGAATAACTATTTAAAGTTGTATTTTATTATTATAAATGATAATCAAATTTAAAAAAAATGTGTTGAATTCAAATCTTTAACAATTATATCATAAATATAATTTAAAAAATACTAACATTAAATATTTTAAAAATAATAATATTAAAAATATAATATTTATATTCTTTCTAATATCATTATAAATACACAACTCACATATTTTATATATATCGAAAAAAAAAATTAATAATTTTTTTTAAATTATAATATTTTAAAATAAAAAATAAAAATATTTAATTATATTATTAATTTCAAATTTATTATATAAAATATTTAACTTTATTATTAATTTTACACTTCATTGATATAGATTCTTTTATAAGAAGTAATACCTAATTCAAATTTATTTTAAATTAACAATATAAAATGGGGTTGGAGAAGCTATTTTTTTTTTTGACCTTTTTAAATATAGCTTCATTGTTATTTTTAGCTGTTTAACTTTGGAGTCATCAGGGGTGACATTAGCTTTGGTAAATTTGTTGAAATTATAGCTAGGTATATGTCTTGCTTATCATTCTTGATTATATAAGTCTTTACACAACTAAAATTATTGTTGCCAATACAATTTAATATAAATCAATAAAAATTATAAAATATATAATTATTCATTGAATAATTTGAATTTTAAAAATAATTATATAAAATTAAATAAAATATTTTAAAAATTAAAATCTATTTTTTAAATAAAAAATAAGTTTTCTATGTATTTTGTAAAAATCAATTTAATATAAAATCACGATTATTAATTATTACAATAAATTAATAGTTTTAAATTACATAATTAATTCAAATTATTTTTTATTAAAAATTTAAAAGTTATATTTTTTTAAGATGAAAATTCGTAAAATAAAATAATAAAATATTTTTATGTAATTAATAATAAATATTTATCTCACTTTTTTAAATTAGTATATAAATAATTATAAATTTGTAAGTGAAGGTGAAAAGATATTAGAACTTAGAATTAAAATTATTAGCATTAGAAGGTTTCAATTTTATAAGCATGTATCAAGTCAATAAAGATTTAGATTATAATTTGAGTCGTTATAAATTTTAATTAATAAACAATGCGTAGTTGTTTTTAACTTGTTAAAATATAAAAAATAAGTTTAATAAGAAAAAATTCAAAAAATGAGTATTTTATTTAAAAATGTTTTCAAACAATTTAAAAAATAAAAAATTATAAATATAAAGTTGTATCAATTTTTATTTAAATTATATATAATATAATATACAAAATAAAATGAAAACTTTATTTAATTTGATTATATATATTTAAAATATAATTCAAATTAAGGGAGGATTAAATAATAATTTTAATATATTTTTTTTAAGTTAAATTAAATAGATAACTTTCAATTAATTTTTGAAATAAAATTTCAACTAAATTTAAAATTGTAATTAACATTTTATCTTCTAATTAAATCTTATAAAATATAAATATTTCTTCACAATTATTATTAAACATTATGATTTTCATTTCATTAATAATATAAAATTAATTTTCAACATAAATTATATATATATATATATATATATATATATATAAAATATATTATATACTTAATATAATTTCTCTTAAATAACTTGTGCACTTTGATATAGATTTTCATTTACTTCACATTTGTGTGTGAGAGAAAAAAGAGAATAAGTAATATTATTATGAAATGTCAATGACACTCATTGAAGGCTAAACTAATTAGTAAACTTTATTCACTTAAAATTAGATCGCATTTATAAATAATCATAAAATTTTTTTAGATCGCGTTTAAACAAGACACTATAAAGCCCATTAGAATTTAAAATAGGATTGTTTTTCATTTATTTTATGTATTATTAATCCTTTCTTAAAATAAATAAATATTTTGAATTTCAATTAAGGTTGTCTAATAGCGTTTCCCTTACTCTCGAATGATGATGATGGTGGTGGTGGTGGTGGTGGTGGTGGTGGTGGTGGTGGTCAAATGAAAAGTTCAAAACATAAATTTTGTTAAAAAAATTAATATTTTTTATTATTCATATAACATTGTAGTTGATTAATATTAAGATTTGTTTTTAATAATATTTATAAGAATTGAATGTAATAATTAAGAATTATTTATTGAATATTTAAATTTATATGTATAACAATAAAGATTTTCATAGTATGTTAAGCTAAAGGTTTTTATGAATAATTTTAATTAAATATTAGTTTTTATGAACAGTTTTTTAATATTTTTAATATTATTTTATGATTAATTTATAATATATTGATACATAGGTTTATATAATATTATATATTATATAAGTTCATGATAATGATATAAAGTTTATAATCAATAATAATATGATATAATATATTTGATTTGATAAGCTTCATACTAGTTTTAAGTTTCAACTTTTGAGTTTAAATTTTCAAGTTTGATGTTTAAGTTTTGATGTCATAGCATCTTACACCATCGCACCAATACTAAATTTTGAGAGTTCATATTGGGCTCTATAAATCTAGTATGACACCTATGCATGTTCCTTGACAATATCATCAATTTGACATACCATACTCTAATTTTGGAGTTACCTATGAACATTCCTTGGATGGGATCAAAAGCTAACATTTTATTTTCAAATATTTAAAAATTATAAAAACATAAAAAATATGTATATTCAAAAAAATATAAAAACATTCAAATAATTCAAAAATACAAAAAAAAAATCAACATTCCCATGTGTTATTAGCTACTTGACATCCATGTTGTTTTCTTGATGCTAGTAGATAGCATATCATTTTATTTATATATAAACATATGTTTCATACATCTTTGAGTGTGATAGAGGCATATCTAGACACATGATATAGGCATTTACAAATGTTGGACCTCTCCTCTAGCTACATCATATAGTACGTTAGGTCTTCTACTTCTTCAATCATGATTTCTATAGGTTACATATTATTTAAGATCATTTTCACATTATCACGTTTAAGCTTATGTACTAATGCTTACACATGTCTATATCCATGCCCATATCATTCACAATGTATTTGATATTCTATGTTACATAATATTTTTTGCTAACGCGTATATGCAAAGACTAATATGATATAGTTCTACTGGTTATTTATGCTTCATCTATTTTTCACTTGCCTTGAGTGTATACCGTTGCTTGCTATTGTCTTGTTTGTGGAACACTTGAAAATCTTCCTTGCTTGTTGGCCCATGTGCAATTGTATGTTGAATGGACATTTGAATACCTAATTCCTTTCGATTGTGTGGCATTTGAACATGGCCCTTGTGTGAGGTATCCTTGCACCATTCTTTTGTCTTACATTGAGTGCTCTTTTGTGTACGCTTGATTGTTTATTAAAATTGTAATGTTACTCTCTAGACATTGCCATGATTTGTATCATACATCTTAGGACTTGATGTGATCACATATGGTGAGCTTAATTGATATATCTACAGTTGCACAATCTCCAGTTCAATTTCATGTTTCAAATAAACACTTGGGTCAAAATCCTAGACATTGCACTGATTTTATATATAGTTTTCAGATTTATGACATGCTGATTTTATATAGTTTTCAGATTTATATGCTCTAGCTAATATTTATTAAAGGTGAATATGTCATGCTATTGCACCAAATATTTTAAAATTTACCAAATATACTATTCACAAGGATACACTGATTACATTGGGATGTACTGTTATCAAGAATTTACCACTGTTGTAGGTGGCTCATTTTATAAATTGAAGTGATTAAACTATTCAAACTCACCATATTTATAGTTTAAAATGATTAAATCATCCAATCTCACCATATGTATATATGAGTTTATTAAATCACTCATGCTCACCATATTACATATTCACACTTGAGTTGTGTAATTGAGAATTAGTATTCTCAATGGTTGTTTTACAGTGCATCCTTACACTAGATTGGGGGCAATAATACCTTCCAATCTCCTTATTCATATATCCAAAGTTCAAGTATAAATGTCTTCCAACTCCAATGCTTCATAGGGAAGCATCTTTACCAAGTCAAAAAATTAAAGGACAACATGGTTGCATCAACACACAAATATACTCCTTCGTTACTCTCTTTCTTCTCAAGATTTTCAATTATTTCAAATTTTAGATTATATGCATTGATTTATAATGTAACATGCTCTTGGTTACATATTATACAACAATAAAGCACTCAATTTTGACTCAAGTAAAGGTAAGGTGTGTTGGACACACCTAAGTGCATATTTCTTTCCTTTAAATTATTAATTTCATCCATATACGTAATGAATTATAATTATCTAGGTCTCTTAAACTACACAAAAAGTCTAAAACCTTATTATAATCCTTCACTATGAGTTTCAGAGTTATCTATATTTTCTATATCTCTTTATACACTATTGGTCACAAAAGGAACACTATCACCGGCAATAGTGTCTAGATCCTTATCTAGTATCTAGTTGCAAAAAATCATCCAACTTGTAAATGTTTCAAATATTATGGGTTATCCTATTTGTCTTAATCAACCCTACTATGAGATATTGTCCAAAGATGTGCTATAAATACAAATCTAAGTCCTATAATTTCTCATCTAGAAAATATCAAGCAAGCAACTACCAAGGCTCATTAAATTAATTGCACAACTAAGTTATTCTACCCTATTCATCCATATTTATTTATCAGTCATGGGAGTAGTCATGAAAAATATCTAAAACATTCAAAAAGTATCCCTTAAGCAATATTTGTCAAGTTGCAAGCTATATCCCTACATGCATATTCATATTATATATTGCACTCTTGTGCACAAACATTCTCACACATAAGGACTAACTACATAAATTTGAGGCTCTCCTTAGAGTATTGGCTATGTAGGAAGTGCTTAGTGATACAGGGGTCATTGAGGTCAACTCCACACCATGAGTCCACTAACCTATTTTTTGAAAACTCATTTTAATGGTGAAGAAGGGTTAAGAGCTAGGGTTTGATTAACTAGCAAAGAGAAACATGTATCCAAGATCTAAATAAATCATCATAAAGGTGATAAAAAATATAGACTAATAAAATTGATCACATCGAGATCAAGTCATTATTTTGTATTGGACATCTACGTCACAGTCATATACTAGCATCAATGGTAGTGTTTTCAGCTATAAAAGTATAATTTCTAAAATCTAACAACTGATCCAAAACATTGATCATGCATACATTCTATATGTTTCCAGTCTAGATATGTTTCTGCATAACAAACTAACTATCATTTTGTTTGGTATTACAATCAAGTGAACATCTTTTGAATTTGGTACTTTCTATATTTAACATATCTTACTATTATAATTCATAATATTTATTTATTTGAGTTTATAATTAATTATTCTATTATAGAGTAGTTTATCACCCTTGTGATTGAACTATTTCTATAAATTTTTAAATAATTTATTTCATTGCAATTTTTTTTGTTACACATATTTATAAGTAAATGTTAAAAACTATTATATGTTAAAATTATTAACATTCTAAGGTTCTAATTTTATGAGCATGTCCCAAGTCAACAAAGACTCGAACGCTATAATTTAAGTTGTTATAAATTTCATAATTATATAAATAATGGGTAATTATACAATAACCTATCATATAGATTTCATAGTTATATAAATAATAGGAAGTTATAAAATAACCTACCATTTTAGGTAACTGTTAAAATGTAGCAAATCTAATAAAATATAATTATTTTTCTAAATGTGAGTACTTAATATTTTATTTTAAAATGTCTTCAAATAATAAGAATTAAAAAACAATTATAAAATAACTAACAAATACTTCTTTATTTTTTATATTTAAAAAAATTGAAAAATAAAATGAAAACATAATTTTTTTAATCCCTGGGCTTGAAGAAACTGAAAGTGGACTCCTCTATCATCCACTCTTAAACAACAAAAGAAGGTTGCATTAAAATAGGGTTCTAAACCTAGAAACTAACCTTCCACAGAATTTATCACTTTAAAAAGGATAAAAAATCTTACAATACTAGGATGATATAAATGGATTATTTTGTTGTCCAAGAAATTAGATGAGGTTAAAGCATGGACTCCTCTAATAGCCATACCACTCAATGAACCAAGGGAGTGGGTTCCTCTGACACCCATCTTGCCCCAAAAAAGAACCTTCAGGTGGGATCCGCCATCATTCACCCCATAAAAGGACTAACAGAAGGGTAGACATGCCATATTTTTTTAACACCCTTAAAGAATCTTTCCTTCCTAGAGCAAGGACAAAATATAGTGTTAAAAAAATTCATTAGACTAGTGAGAGGGACATCAAATGATACTTACAATCTGAGATAATTCTACTTCTTTCCAATCATAAGAGAACAAATCTTCCCAAACTCGAACTAGAGAATAGGAACTCATCACCAGAGTTCTATCCCACAACTTAACAATAGCCAGTTAGTGAGGACAATCCTTATGATTTTTCCAAAGGGGAGGTCTAAAAATAGATTTGGATTATGCAGCCATTAAGTTCCAGTCAGAGCCATCTATGGTAGATCTTTCCCAAGTATTGTTCAAAAAAAGAGTTAACATAACACTAACCAAGCCATGCAAATGAGTCTTAGAATGGAGGCTCGAAGCAGCTCCCAAATTCTACAACATATTTGTCAAAGGGGACAAGAGTATCCTTCCCAGCCAAACCCCATCTGCTTCTCCTTGGTGTAACATAGGGGTGATGGTCTCTAGATCTGATAGGTCCAGATCACTATTTTTGGGTCTTACATTCAAAATAATAACCAAAAGCTTTTGAGCAGGGTTCCCATGTAGAAATACTCAATGTTGAAAAACCTAGTGAGTGGATTCACAACCTTGTTCTTTTGATCTATTCACCAAGCACCAAGAGAATGAAAGATCCATTTTTGGAGATACAGGATCATTACATTCACCTCTGATGGTCTTGGCAGCATTTCCCTTTGTTGAAACCATCTTTCAAGCCACATCCTCACTCTTGTTGTAACCATATTCATCCTCCCCTGCTTCAAAATTCAAACTGACATGACCACTGCTCTTCTCACTCTTACTCCTTTGACCATTAATCATGACCGCTCTTGATTCTCATTTATTTTTACTATGCATATATTATTGATATTTTTGTGTGTTAGTATACATTAATTGTGAATTATCATTTTAATACTTATAACATAATTACTTTTTAATATCCATTTTTATTTATGATGGAAAAAAAGGTAATTCACAAAATAAAATAGAGCCTATGAGATGACCGATAAAGTTCTAGAGGCACAAAATTAAAGTTGACACTACTCGAGGGAAAATAGTATTAAAATAATGGACACCATTTTATTAAGTCAAATGGTATAAGGGATGAGATCATCTACTTTAATAACCAAAAAAATATATTTAAATGTGTTGGAGAGAAAATTGTGGAGCATTTTGTAATAATATATTTTTATAAAAATAATAAATTATTAAATTTTTTATTTAATATATTTAAATAAAATTTAAAAATATATTTAATATAAATAAATACAAATAAATTATAATTTATTTACAATTTAAAAAATAAATATATTAAAAATTGTCATCAATTTTTTATTTTCATAATAAGAATTAAATTGTTTTCTTAAAAAGTATTTTAAATTATATAATTATAGTAATTTATTTTTTCATAAAATTAAGAGTAGCAGCCTCCAGCTCTCTTCATAAATTCTCATTTTAAAAACAAATTTTTTAAGTGAAAAATATTTTTTATATTAATTAAAATTTATTATTTATAAATAATCATAATTTTTAGATCACAATCAAAGAAACTATTAAAAACCTCATTATAATTTAATATAATGTATTTATTTATTTATTTTAGATATTATTAATCTTTTTTGAAATATAAATATTGTAAATTTCAACCAAGGTTTTCTAAATACATGCACCCATACCCGCACCCAAGACACAACCCATGGATTTCCCTTACTTCCATACATACCTTAAAGAAACAAAATTTAAGAAAACACTAAAATGGTTAAATGAAAAGATTTAAATATAAAATTTGTTAAAAAGATTAGTGCCAATTACCATTCATATTTCATTGTAGTTGACTAATACATTTAAGGTTCATTTTCAATTATATCAATGGGATTTGTATGTAATAATAAAAAATCATTTACTAAAGAATTTAATATATATGTATTAATAAATAATTTCTTAAAATATCAAGTCAAAAGTTTTCACGAACAATTTTAATTAGATATGAATTTTTGTGAGTCGTTTTAGAATATTTTAAATATTATTTTGTGATTGGTTCAAAAAAATATTGATACACAAATTTATATATTATTTCATATATTAAGGGAGAGGATTTAATAGTTGAGTGGGACTAATTGTTGAGAGGGTATTTAGAGATGTAGAGGATTGATATTCTACGTTAATTCATATGAAATCTCAAACTTGTAAATATGATATTGAACTATTGTTACTACACAATATTTCAATTACAAGTATCTCAATTTAATATTTACATGAATAAATTTAAATATTGAATTCAGTAATATATATTTTTATATTGTGTGTCAAATATAATATGTTCTTTCACATACTATCAAAATTTCAAAGCCTATTAATTTAATACTTCAATGTATGCAAACTTTTAAAATAATTTGTGCAAGAATACAACCATTTTATCTTCATTTTTAATTTTAAAAGTTCAAACTATTGACTTTAAACATCTTCCATTCCTTAATCCAATAAATACACTTGCATAATTAAAAATATATATCAAACTCATAAAAATCTTTAATATAATCTAAAAATAATTGAAAATAATAATAATCATCTAAATAAAATTAAATGAACAAATGAGATGCAAGTCCAAAAATCACAAGAGCTTTTAAATATGAATCTCAATTAACATATATAAATAATCCTTATTATGTGTTCTTATTATCATACCACTTTTTCTAAATTTTATATAATTTTTAAAATATTTCATCAACTGCACCAATAATAAGTAAGCAAATATCAAACATAATTCAATAATTTATAGCTTTTTGATACAATTCTGTAATTTATACACTTTATTTCTTATTGATATTTAGCTACAAAACCTTGAATTTTTTTTTGTATTAAACAACATTGATACAAGAAATATCAGAAGATTGGACCACCCTTTTTAAAATCAAATATTATAATGAAATAAATTCAATAATGCCACTAAAATACCATCTTAAATAATATCTAAAAAACTTGTTCTCTTCTTTGTTTCTCCCAATTTTTTCGTTTATGTCTCTCTCTCTCTCTCTTTTCTTTCAATTTTTATAATATTACTCCATAAAACATTTATTTTAGCTCAAAAATCCATATATGGTAGGAACATCATTACTATACTACTTGGTTGAACATGAATTATAATTAGCAGGCTCATTATCATATTATACAAATATTTTAGGGGCCTCATAATATTGAATTTAATGATAACATAGGTCCAAAACACATACCCTATTTTTGTAGCTTCTTAATTGTGACTACATTATTAGTTTTTTGAGAAAAGAAATCACTCTTTGAGTGATCCACCTAAGATTTTAGGAAAATGAGTGGGGTTTTAAGATCCTTAGATATAATAAATAAATTACTTGAATATGTTTCAACATGTCTAAATTTTAATAGAAATGTATAATGTACGAAGCTGATTTATAAGAAATACCAAGTCTAGAGTTCTAATGAAGTGCTTCAGTCAATACAACATTTTTGGGTTCTCATTGTTTAGATCTAAACTATTTCTATAGTCTATTTCTAATGATTATTTCTAGATTTATGTGAAATCATATATTATTATAAACCCTTCTTTTTTAATTTATTAATATAAAAAAAATTATTAATTAGATCTAATTTTAATATTTTAAGTAAGATTATATTTATTTACAATATTTATTAATAGATGTCATGTAATTTAACATAGATGTATTTATTCATGTATTTTTTAGTGAACCTGCATTTTATTACATACTCCATAGCTTTATAAGGTAATATATTTTTATACAAAATTAGTGTATAAGATCATGGATTTTTAGGTTGTTGAGTTCAATATTGAGATTAAAATTGCCCAAGCCATTTAACTAGACACAATATCAAACATGGATTAAATGCCTCCAAGATAAACACCAATTCAAAAATTTTAGAGAGAATATCAAATTACTAATGGGCAAAACACACCACTTGAATGTATCAAATTACTAATGGGCAAAACACACCACTTGAATGAATCTAACTATGTAGCTGGTTGGTGTGTGTGTGTGTGTGTGTGTGTGTGTGTGTGTGTGTGTGTGTGTGTGTGTGTGTGTGTGTGTGTGTGTGTGTGTGTACATACATATATTCTTATATAACTCTTTATGATAATTAAAATCTCCAAAAATTATTAGTGGAAGAAAAATGTGGGACATTTAAACTTTAATTAATATCATTCAATTCATGTTATGCATGCACCATGTTCGAGATGGCAAAGTAATAACACCTTACCATCATGCATTTAACATCATGTTTTTGGCATTGAGTGAGCCCATATCTAAGTTAAATCACACATAAATAGTTATAATTCATGTTATTAACTTTTATACATTTTATGATGCAAACATAATGACAAATTCAAAGAGAAAGAAAATAATTCATAAGACAAGGTTCAATACAAAAACAGGAAGAAGATTTGATGCTACAAATTCAAAAATTGAAGAAGCTACAAATTCACACAAACAACCTAAAACTAACACACACATGTTAATAGGTCCTTCATTAATTAAAAGGTTATCCATCTAAACTCAATGGACTCTAATTGAAATGGATCATGCTATGAGGGATGTTGAAAATGATGTGTA
This sequence comes from Torreya grandis, assembly GCA_037957365.1. Lineage (NCBI taxonomy): Eukaryota > Viridiplantae > Streptophyta > Pinopsida > Cupressales > Taxaceae > Torreya > Torreya grandis. The sequence continues at coordinate 26,298 of JARHVA010005588.1, forward strand.
ATCCACTCGAGCCATGGTAAAAAGGGGGAATCCCTATATCCACACTCATCTATTAGTTGTTGGGTATTACTACTACCCAAAAAAAGGGCACACCAACCATTTTAGTAGATGAAGAAAAACTTGAGGTTGTTCAATGGTGTAAATATATTTTAGAACATAGTCATAGACTTGAAATCATACAACTTGAATGTCATATGTATCCTACATATGTTAAAATAGGCCCAACCCTTTCAAGGATGGAATACCTGACAAGTCTTGGTGGGCTAATTCTAAGAAGAGGCACCCAAACTTGTCCATTAGATTAATATAAGGCTCGAATGGAGATAGAACATTATAGCTAAGGTCTTCCATTGTAGATGAATTTTAAAATTACTTGGATAAGGTTTATGGAACTAGCCATTATGGACCTTTAACTTTTTAGAACTGTGATTAAATTAGCCTACAATTTAGCATGAACACTAGTATATGGGTCATAGAAAAAAGAATGTGTTTGAGTGTTCATCACATAATTCCAAATAACATGAAATGGATCACCATTATTTCTTGTGTTAATTTATAAATCCAAAACATTCTTGAAATCTATCTTTTCAAAGAAAACTACATCTAAAAAATTACATTGCACACTAAAAATTAGGATCATGTATGGCATTCCAACCTCATCCATGGATGATAGACTAATTATTTATTAATTGGTTACACCATTTCAATATATAAATACCAGGTTGGGTATCTCTTTACAATATACACTTGCTAATTTTTTATGGCCATGAGATTAATGTAACAATGACAACTATTGAATAGGATAGGAGTTTGGGAATTGATCTTGTTACTTTTCTAGTGCATACTTCCCACAAGCTAAAACCATTGGACATGAGTTTATTTTAACCATTAAAAAATATTTAAAATATTAAAGGTCAAATTTTATGGCTTCAAATAAAAAACTTGAGATTAACGGGTTTGACTTGGTTGAGTTTGGTAGCATAGCTTTCAAAAATGCTCTTTCTGTAGAAATATAAAGTTAGGTTTCAAGAAGACAAATATATGGCCACTTAATAGGTAGACACTTCTATAATGTTTGAGAATTTTTAGTGATGTCATGGTGATGTCATGGAGGTTTCATGTTGAGTGGATGAAGGGCTTTGATATCCTAAGTAACAATGACAAAGTGTGCAATGTGCTTATCCTAGTGTGCTTGAAGTTGGCTTGGTTGATCTTCAGTTTTGACATAATTAGAGATGTTCAGAGATGAGTATGGTGATTTTATAATGTGTAATGGGTCATATAAATGGTCAAGGATTATTTTATAGCTTGTGTTCATGATTGGAATTCATCTATTAGTCCATAGTTTTCATCTAGATAATTTAGTTCTAGTAGCAAAAAATCTGTGTAGGTAGTTTGTTGATGTCACCATTGCCACATGTGGTTGAGTTAGGGGGAGTTGGTCATATGGTTGTTGTAAAATTAGTCCATTATTTCTATGTGATAAGTATCAATTCATGTGATGAATTTAATTCAAAAATATGTAAGTGCAAATTTGGACTCTGAGGTTGTTTGACAGTGTTTTCCCATAGCCAACTTTGCATGTGGCTAGAAAAGCTGAGTAGGCATTTTGATGATGTCATATCTCACATGAGTTAAGGTGTTAGGATAATTTGATAATATAGGTTTGTTTATTTTTATTCCTATTTATTATTTTATAAATTTTAGGTCATTAAATATAGCGTGACAAAAGATATGAATGTGCAAAGTTGGGTTCCCAGGCATTTTGATAGTGTTTTCTATGATCAAATAGAGTCAAATAAGCAATTTGTTGACATCATATCTCAAAAGTGTGAAGGTTTAAATATTATATTTATATATTTATGGAATACACTAAGCTATATTATCTTAAGTGATAAATTTTATATCATGCTACTAAGCAAAATGAAAGTTATGCAAGACCAAAGTTGGCCTCACAGACAAGTTCTAAGCATAGTTGGCTCTGTGACAGAAGATTTTGAGAAAGAATTTTAATGGTGATATATCTCACTCATATGAATGTATTAAGGTAATTTTGATATTTTTTTTATTAAGTTTTTAAATATGATCATATGTTCTAAATTTTATATCATGCCTCTAAGCACAAAAGAAGTTATTAAGGTTCAAAATTGGCTACTCAAACAAATTACAATGGTCCCCATATTTAGTATATTTTGCATGAATTAAATATTATGAAAAAATGAAGATACAATGGTTTGAGGGTGATCATATATTTTTTATCTAATGGTTCATGTTTAGCGAGATGGTAAGAAGTCCATGATGTTTAACAATTAAAGTGTTCAGAAGGCACACAAGGGTGCCAAGTGTCATGATCACGAGGGTTCTGAGCAAGATCAAATGGTGAACACTATAAAATAAAGATCTGAATGATCCAAAAAAAAAATATGGTGAATATTTATTCAATATTTAAATATTTTATGTGATGAAGTCAACTATTTGTGGTTTAACTGTGATTGTTTGAATTTGAATATTTGAATTTTGCAAAGGAAAAGACCAATGTCTGGTTTTTATTCCATGTCTTTCGATCTATGTAGAATTTGCTCATGGTGTAAAAATAAAATTTGTAGAGGATTAAAGGTACATATATAAATATTAATTTAAATGTCTAATTGTATGTACAAATAAAGATATAAATCTCCAAATTTGACAGTGTTTGACTATGTTCTGCAAGTGACCCAAGAAGGAGGTTTGAGCTTGTGTTGATGTTATTTCGATGTTTCATGATAAATTAACTATTTATAAGTGTTTTAAAATACATTAGTATGATTTGTATGGTATTTTTAGGTTTTAAAAATCAATATTTAGTATGACCAATGATTAAGAAGCTGACTATGTATTCGTTCATGATGTTTATATGCACTAGGTCAATGTTTGAGTTGATTGAGCATATGTAGAGGAGTGTATTATTGAATGTGATCATTTGAGGATTTTTTAGGGGTCATAAGGAGTGGAAAAAATTATTTTAAATTGGTTTTATGTTCTTTTTTTCTCGATGAAGTGCTAAATGTGTGAATAGGTCTCCATGAGACCTATAAGAGCTACAAGGGCCTAATTGAAAGGTGTAGCTGCTTAAGGGTGACCTATAGATGATATGGCCAACCTATTAATATTTTATTGAGTCATGTCTTGATGTGAGATAATATTTAAGGGTTAATTTAAGTCTAATGGCTGACCAAGAATTTTTTTATCATGATTGCTATATATATATATATATATATATATATATATATATATATATATATATATATATATAGTGAAACCAAATTAGATGGTTTCTAGATTTATAGAGGTTGGTGTGAGTACAGTATTCATTGAAGTGAATAAAAGAGGATTATGAGTGTGCCCAATGGTTGGGTTGATGATCAAATTATATTGAGGAATATTTGTATGACTTATAGGTCATAATTTTGATGGTATAATAGTGTTCTTGTAGGTTGAATATGAGTGAAGAGGCTTGTGCGAGTTGAGTAGAGTGAAGAGTTGAGGAACAAAGAGAGGAAGTGTGCCCAGTAGATGGGTTGATGAGAAGAACTAGTTCATGATTGTGTGTATGACCTGTAGGTCATATTTTTATGTCATAACAAGTGCTCTTATAGGTTTAATTCTTTTAAGTGTGAGTGAATGATAGGTGATGTTTGTGTGAGTTTGGAGGTTTATTTGTGAGGCAGATAAGAGTATGTTCTATGTGAATGACCTCATGGTCAGTTTTTTGTTATGGTGATAGAGTTGTTTTAGGTGTGATGAAGTGAGTGTAAGTGAAGAGTTGGAGAGTGGGTTTAGTTAGGATATGTAATGTGTCCTAATTGATCTTTGTGTGTTGGTACAAGTATGTAATATGCTTTGGCCAATAGGGAGTATTGGGTGAAAGAGTGAAGGTGAAGAGTGAAAATCAAAGGTCCATCATCAGGTGTTGAAGATATCAATTTTAAGGTGGAGGTGTTTTTCTCAAAGGAGGATCTAAAGGACTTGGTCTTCCTTAGGGGTAGTTGCTCCTTGTGAAATAGGTGTTTCACTAAAGGCAAGTGGTCTAAATAAATTGATCATCTTAGGGGCAGGTGTTCCTTATGGAATAGGCATTTCACTAAATCCTAGTCATGAAGATTTGACTAGTCTCTGGTTTGTAATACCTTATAGGACAAGTAGTCCAAGTGTTTGAAGGCTTTAGAGTGGGTTTTAATACCTAAGAGGGTTTCACACATAGATGATGTGTTGATGTAATGTATGCTCTTGTTCATGATTTTGATAAATATACTTTCATGCTTATGTTGTTAAAATAAATTTGATAGATGATTGAATGGTTTTGGAATTTAATGTGCATTTTTGTATTCTAATTCACCCTCCCCCCTCTTAGTAGCTACTTCCAACATAGAAGACATAGCACCAAGTGAAGAATATGAAGTTGCAAATGAAGATGATGAGACTTTAATTAAAAACATAATGTCATTGGATAAATATGGAGAGGATGAGATAAACCTAATAATTAAAATTTAGAAATATGTAGATGGAGCAGTTGGGTAAGTGCACAAAAATGGGTGAGAAAAAGTGGCCTGCCCATGGACATGATTTTCTTAAAATTTGATAAATCTAAACTTTTGTAAATAGTTTGAGATATCTACAGTCCAAATTTGAAAATGGTGTGAGGACATAAAATGTAGAATTTTGAATCTAGTTTCTAGAACACTATTTTTTTTAAAAAATGGTTAAGTATAACTGGGTCAAACATCTAAAATTTGAAAAAGAACTCCTATTTTTATAAGAAAATAGAGTAGATAGATGGTCCTATGGTGCACCATTTTTTTAGCAGTGTTTAATATTATTTGAAACCCTTTAGGAAAAATTTAGATAAGATCTTCTAGTTTTTGACCTATAATTTTTCAATGAATAATTTTTTTTATGAATTTTGCAAGTAAATAGATCCTGAAAACTAACAAAAAAATGTATAGCCATCAGTGTGGCATGCCTAGCTACCTCAAAAAAAAACCTAAAATTAGTTTTTTGATTGTGTGTAGAATTAGGCCTAGGTTGTGACCATATAACTTATTTTTCACTTGGATCAATGAAAGACAAGTTACATGAACATGTATAGGCATATATCTTTGTGGCATGTAGTGGCCTAAAAAAGTTATAGTTAGAAATCAACATAGTTTAAAACTTTTAATTAGTCCAAAAATTATAAAAATCATATTTTTGAAAAGAGGAAAGCGTTATCATCATGATGGTATTAAGTTTTTGAATTTTCACATTTAAATTTATAGTGTATTTGGCAATAAAAGTTGAATTTTTTTGTTTTTAATCATAACTCTTAGATGCGACTGTAGATTGACAGGTCCAAGCCTTTGGCTTGAGAATCCAAGCCATTCCCAAGCTAAAAGTGATAGGATTTGAATTCAAATTCAAATAACACAATCACGTTAATAACGTGATCATGGAATTAATGAGATCACATTATTAACCATGTTAGTAATGTGATCATGTTACTTAATAACATGATCATGTTATATATTCATAACACCCAAAAACCCAAATTTACTCTTTACCTCAAATTTTATATTTGACCTTATATGTTCTTGAGCTCCCTAATAGTGGTGTTATTTCATGTGATATGAGAAAGGTCCCTAACCTTGGATAGTGAATTAAGGTGTCGTGGTATCACATTAGACTTAAAAAATTATATAGGCATCTTAATATGTTGAATTGACTACTTATAATTACTTGGTTTTAAGATATAACTCATTATACATTTTATGATATAACTTATTTCATCATGAGATGTCATAAAATGAATTTTTTAAATCTATGGCCAAAACTTAGCCTTTGGAGTACCAATTTAGTTGTGCATCTAAAATAAATTAGGGCTATTTTGACCTTCAACCTAATTGCATGAATATAAAATGTCATTTTTGGGTTGATCAAATCCAATTTCATTAGATCGATTAAAGCAAACAAACATAATTTATTTATAATTAAGTTCTACATGTATATAATGTGGTTTTGAGATCAATAAACTTTGAGTCATCAACCAATGAATGCAAATTTCATTTAGTTATATGTGGAGGTAATTAGGGTCAAAATGAGCCACATGAACATATTTTAAATTATATATTTAGTGTGATTTGGAGTGAAATTAACCCTAATGTCATGTCATATATAATTATCCAAAGAGTTGATTCATTTAATCCAGGAAGCATTTGAGGCCAATTTGAACCCCTTCAAGAGCAAGATGTGATTTGGGGCAAAATTAAGTTTGATTCTATCATGAATTGATCTAATTAGTCAAATTATGTAATTAGGGGCCTAATTTGGGAGAAACTAAGCCCCTAAACCAAACTAATGGCTCAATAAATTGTATAAAATGTATGCAACATGTATGGATTAATTGACCCTACTTTTATCAGAAATGAAAACATGAAGGTAAATGTTAGAAATAGGTGAACAACCATCTCAAATTTTATTTAATTACCTTAGTGATTGGATGTTATATCTGATATCTTAAACCCTAAACCTTGCACTATTTAAATTTAACACTAAACCCTATACCATTTACCTTAAACCCTAAGCTATAATCCTTAAACCCCAAACCCTTTAAATTGTACACCCTAAACCAATAAATTTATCCCCAATTAACATCCTCTATATATAATAAGAATTAGGTTCACAAGGATGAACTTGGTCAAAATTGCATCACTCATTACCATAATTGACTTAATTGGCTCAATCTGTGATGATTGGGGGCTAATTGAGCCCAAAATCACATTCTTTACTCATAGATCTAAGCTCAAAGAGCTTAAATTTGCCCCAATCACTATCATGATTGTACCTTATATACCTTAAAACCTATACCCTAAGCCCTAATCCCTAAATTTATTAATCCCCAAACCATAAATATAAATTCTTTAACCCTTGAACTAATCATTTTAGCCCAAATTATCATCATTTAGACTAAGAATTATGTTTACAGGGCTCAATTTGGCCTAAATCACATGATCGATTATCCCATTTGATTAATTCACTCAATCTACATGATGACATGGGGTATAATGACAACCCAAAAACATATTCTATAGTCACAAATAAGTCCAAGTGATTCAAATTGTCCACAATTATGTTTACAATTTACCTTGTGTACCCTAAACCATATATACATTAAAACCTAATCCCTAAAACATAAACCCTTAATAATAGACCCTAAATTGTAAACCATAAACTTTCCATATTTACCAATCAATTTACTCCTAATTAACATCCTTTGTAGTAATAAGTAGGTTCACATGGCATACAATGATTAGACATTATATACAGGGCCTTAAACCTAAACCCTATGCCCTAAAACATAAATTGTAAGCCCTATGCCCTAATGCCCAATACATACCGCAAACATAAATTCCTTAAGATATAACTAATTTTATCATGAGATGTCATAGAATGCAATTTTTTAACCTATGGCCAAAACTTAGCATTTGGAGTACCAATCTAGTTATGCATCTAAAGAAAGTTAGGGCTATTTTGAGCCCCTTCAACCTAATTGCATGACTATAAAATGTGTTTTGGGGGTTGATCAGATCCAATTTCATTAGCTCAATTGAAGCAAAGAAACATTATTTGCTTATATGCAATTTTTACATGTATAGAATGTGGTTTTGAGCTCAATAAGATTGAAGTCATCAAGTAATGAATGCAAAGGTTGATTAGTTAAATTGTGGAGGTAATTAGGGTCAAAATGAGCCACATGAACCTATTTCAAATTATATATGATGTGATTTAGATTTAAATTAACCCTAATTTCATGTCATATATAATTAACCAAAGAGTTAATTCATTTAATTAAGAGGCATTTGAGGCCAATTTGAACCCCTTAAAGAGTAAGATATGATTTTGGGCAACATTAAAAGTTTGATTCTATCATGAATTGATCCAATTAGTCAATTTATGCAATTAGGGATGTTATTTGGGTAAAATTGAGCCCATAAATAAATTTATGGCTCAATCAATTGTATAACATGTATGCAACATGTACATGGCTTAGTTGACCCTAATTTTATCAAAAATGCAAACATAAATAGGTGAACAAGAAGCTCAAATGTTCTTTAATTACCTTAGTGATTGGACCCTATATCTAATATATTAAACCCTATACCATTTAAATTTAACCTTAAACCCCATACCATTTACCTAAACCCTATACCATAAGCCTTAAACCCCAAACCCTTTATATTGTAGACACTAAGCCCTAAACCAATAGATTTTACCCCAATTAACATCCTTTATATATAGTAATAATTAGGTTCATAGGGATGAACTTGGTAAAAATCACATCACTCATTAAACCAAAATTGACTTAATTAGCTTAATCTATGATGAGGTGGGGGATAATTGAGCTCAAAATAACATTCTTTACTCATATGCCTAGGTTCAAGGAGCTCAAATTTACCCCAATCACCTTCTTGATTGTACCTTATATACCCTAAAATGTATACCCCTAATCCTTAAATTTTCTAATCCCTAACCTTTAAACCATAAATGTAAAATCTTTAAACCTTGAACCAATCATTTTATCCCAAATTAACATCATTTAGACTAAGAATTAAGTTCACAGGGCTTAGTTTAGCCTAAATCACATGACTGATTGCCCCATTTGACTAATTAACTCAATCTACATGATAACATGGGGTATAATGACAACCCAAAAACACATTCTATAGTCACAAATGGGTCCAAGTGATTCAAATTGTCCTCAATTATCTTTGTGATTGACCCTGTATACCATAAACCATATATACATTGAAACCTAAGCCCTAAATCATAAACCCTAAACACTATACGCTAAAATATAAACCATAAACTTTCACTATTTACCAATTGATTTAGTCTTAATTAACATCCTTTGTAGTAAGAACTAGGTTCACATGGCATAGAGTGATTAGACATGATATACATGTCCTTTAACCTAAACCCTATGCCCTAATCCCAAATCCCTAAAACATAAATTTTAAGCCCTATAACCTAATGTCCACTACATGCTGTAAACATACATGCCTTATGATATAACTGATTTTATCTTGAGATGTCATAAAATGCATTTTTAAACCTATGGTCAAAACTTAGCCTTTGGAGTACCAATGTAGTTGTGCATCTAAAGTAAATTAGGGATATTTTGAGCCCCTTCAACCTAATTGCATGACTATAATATGTGATTTGGGGGTTGATCAACTCTAATTTACCTCGATCACCTTCATGATTGTACCTTATATACCCTCATCCCTACTCCTTAAATTTCCCTTGAGTCAACATAAGCATATCATAACTTGGGGTGCATTTTATGAAGTTTTTATGTGCATTTTAAGACTATTTTCTATACCTTGGGGTGCATTTTATGAAGTTTTTGCTTAATAGGATTAGAATCTAGATGGATAATGAGGTGGTGTAAACCAAATATGGATTTAGGCATGGCATGTCAACATAAGACTAGGCAAAGATGTCCATAAATTCTTTGAGAAGAGTGGTCAGGATCTCTCATTCTTCAAAAGTGAAGATGACCCCAAGATTAATCATCATAGGGTTGTATTTTATTAGAATGTTGTCATCAATTATTTATTTGATCAGTGACACTAATTGATCATGTATATGCCATATGTGGAGTAAACTAATATTCTTTAGGTGGCTACATGATATATAGAAACTATATAAATAGATCATCATATGCTTGATGTTCTTATAGACTATGAGAATTTGTCAATGAAATGATTGGGCATTGGTTTGATGTTGTAATGGCATGCTTAGAAGAAAAAACCCTTACTAAATTTTTTTGGATTATTATGTGACAAGGACTATGTTTACAAATTGAAAATGCTCTTTATGGTCTAAAGTAAGCTCTTAAATCTTGGTATGCCGGGTTGGACAAGTACCTATTGGATCAAGGATTCAAAAGAGGAATTGTAGATAGTAATATATACATAAAGATAGAATATGATCATCAGTTGATAGTAGTTAACTATGTGGATGACATCATCTTTGGTGGAAACAATGAGAACATGACTAAGGCCTTTACAGAGGTGATACATAAAGAGTTTGAGATGTCCATGCTGGGAGAACTATGATTCTTTCTTGGGCTAAAAATCACTTGGTCTAAAAAAGGTATATTCATTTCACAACCCAAGTACAATAGAGATGTTGAAGTTTTAGATGGAATATTTCAAGGTAGTTAGTACAGCTATGATCATAAGATGTAAGTTGAGAAAGGAAGATGAGTCTCCAAAGGTCAATCAGACATCATATAGGTTAATGATTACATCATATTTTGAATGAAAAATTGGAAATCATGGAACATTGAAAAAAAAAACAAGTCTAAATTCACAATTTCTAGTGCAATTTCACATTCTCTTTTTACATTTTAACCAATATTTATAGTTCCACTAAAATTATAGATTAAATGGAGGGGTGGAGGGAGGGGATGGAGGGAATGTAAATACCTATATTTGGTATAATACTTGTTTCAAAATGATTTTAGGAAATTTTTCATATATATATCTCAAGATATGAACTAAATACTTAGTGGGACATCTCTTTTGATATTTTGATTGTCTTATTGATTATGTGTTACCAATTGATTTAGTCTTAATTAACATCCTTTGTAGTAAGAACTAGGTTCACATGGCATAGAGTGATTAGACATTATATACATGTCCTTTAACCTAAACCCTATGCCCTAATCCCTAATCCCTAAAACATAAATTTTAAGCCTTATACCCTAATGTCCACTACATGCTGTAAACATACATGCCTTATGATATAACTGATTTTATCATGAGATGTCATAAAATGCATTTTTAAACCTATGGCCAAAACTTAGCCTTTGGAGTACCAATGTAGTTGTGCATCTAAAGTAAATTAGGGATATTTAGAGCCCCTTCAACCTAATTGCATGACTATAATATGTGATTTGGGGGTTGATCAACTCTAATTTACCTCAATCACCTTCATGATTGTACTTTATATACCCTCATCCCTACTCCTTAAATTTCCTAATCCCTAAACTCTAAATCATAAATATAAACTCTTTAAACCCTGAACCAATCATTTTAGCCCAAATTAACATCATTTAGACTAAGAATTATCTTTGAAATTGACCTTATGTACCCTAAACCTAATCCCTATATATTAAACCCTAAACACTATACCCCAAATTGTAAACCATAAACTTTCCCTATTTACTAATCAATTTAGTCCCAATTAACATCCTTTGTAGTTAAAATTAGGTTCATATGGCATTGATCAATTAGACATTATATACACCCTTAAACCTAAACCCTACATGCCCTAATCCCTAAACCCTAAAACATAAATTGTAATCCCTAGTCCCTAAACCCTATCCACTAATGTCTTAATCCCTAATCCCTAGTCTATATTAAGTATAACATAATTGCACTATTTAATAAATGATCACATTATTCTTAATGTTGATAAAACTCACTTCTCAATGTCTATGTTTAACCCTAACTGAGTATTAATAATAAAGAGATCATGTTATTACTTAATGTGATCACATTATTCTTAAAATACACAAAACTTACTTCTTAATATGTATGTTGAAACAAAACCTAACATCAAGAATAACATGACCATGTTATTATTATTATTATTATTATTATTATTATTATTATTATTATTATTATTATTATTATTATTATTATTATTATTATAAGCTAAGCTCAATTTTCAATGTTTATTTTCAAGCTAAATAGAGAATTATGTCCCCACAAACATTTTCTATGTACTTCTATGGGACTTGCATTACTTGTGTAATTTTGACCCCACCTTTGAAAACTTGTCAATTGTCTCTGATGGGTGATGAACCACATTCAAGGAAGAGGAAGATGTTGAAGAAAAAACACTAGAGGAATTGGAAATTTGAGAGAGAAACAAGATACAAATGCAAAAACTTCATGGTAGACAAGGTATAAACCCTAATCCTGATGAACTAAATGCCATGATAATGAGCCAATTGACAATACTAAATTAAAAAATGATTAAATTGACCATAATTAATTTAATAATGATGAAATTAACTATAATGAATTAGATAATGTTGGAAGTTTATAGTCAAAGTTCCAAGTTTTTGATTTTGTTGATGATGAGTCTATGTATGAGGCTTCGCCCCCCATGAATGAAGAAAATTTGATGGATATAAATAATAATGAAATTAAAAATTAATAAATTTTCATGGAAACATATAATGAAGAAATAAACAATGAATAAAATGTCATCCCACCTATAAACAATGAAAGTAATAATGATTTTGAAATACCCTCTCAATAATTCCACCATTAACAACACCTCCAAGAATTATGCGTAGAAAAGATAAGTACCTAATTGAAGTCGATAAAAATATTTTAGAACTAATGCATAAAAAAATGTCTAATTGCCATTCAAAAAGACTAGATTAATAAATATGAGATACTTTCTTTAATAATTTGGATTATGATGGTCAAAGATGTCAATTATTTGTTTCATTGATAAAATTGATTAAGATGAGACCTATAATGTACACATTAGGACTAAGAACATCTAACATGGGTGATAAAAATAATGAAATTGTTAAAAATATACATGATATATATCATACTATAAGCCTAAAATCATGCACCCAAGATTGTAATGTTTCTCGACATATACTTACAACTTGTGCAATAAGTGACCAAACAAGGGAAACGTGAATGGTTTTAAAAACAAGTCGAGCACTTAATATAAATAGAAAAATATTAATGAAAGCAATTGAAAGACATGAAAGAATTAATGAACCTAATACCAATGAGCTCTAGGCATTCTCTGGTAGACTTCCATGAAAGGACAAGGCTATAACAAATACTCTCAAAGAGTTACTCAATTTTAGAAAGATAATACAAGAGTTTTTCCCAATAAAAGAGATGTAGTGAAAATAAGAGTTGGTTCTTGTAACTGTGATCAATATTTGAAACATTTATTGAATATGACTCAAACACAATTATCCTCCAAATTTTTGAAAAAACATTCACAAATTTCTATTTGTCAAAGATATTTTGAGATAACCAAACCTTTTTATGTAAAAATAAATCACATACGCACTACTTGTTATAGGCAACATGTTGAATTTTTAATACACTGTGATATTTTTTTCCATATTCATTGTAATTTACATACTAAAAATATTTTATAGGAGTGTGGCATTGAATTACCACTAAAATAAACCAAAAAATTTAATCCAAATATCTTTTCCAAAAGACTAGATGGTCAATTATTTTATAACAAATCATGTTTAAATGGAAATTGTAGCATTTGTGGTAGATTGCCAAAATTAAAAAAATGTATCCGTGAGGAGATTACAAGTGCAATTGGACAAAAATTAGTTGGTTTAAGGAAATATAAATCAGTGACTTATCAAGTAAAATATGGAAAAGAATCTAAAAGGTGTGAGCTTGTTACAAAAAAGATACCTATTTCTAAATTTTTGGTCAAATTTAGCGAGAAAAATATTTTTTAGTATGTAAGGCACACACACAGGCCTAGATGGTTGGATGAAAATTTTAAGATAATAAAAGATACATTATCACTTGGTTTGATTATTTTAATCATTTAATTTATTGAAAATTACACATTCAAACCCCAAATTGAAGTTCAATCACAGTATTACAACTCATCACAAGTTGCCATATTCATGCATGCACCTGATAGTTCAGAGCACTAATGTAAAATATTAAGGGAGTGTCATTTATATATTAGTGATTATCTATTATATTTTTCATAGTATGTGTAAGGTTGTTTTCATAAGTTATATTAATACTTGAGTCAGAGGAACATTATTTTTAATCAACATTACATTTGGTCAGACAATTGTACATCACAATTCAAAAATGCATAGATGTTTTATTGGATAAGTAGGATGCACGTTACCACTAGTGTAGAACACATTTAGATTTTCACCGAGGATGGCCATGGAAAAAGGGATCATGATGGTGATATAGTATATGTTAAAATAGATATTTCAAGGAAGGAGTTGAAATTTGAAGAGGGTGTTCATTTGATAAATGCAAAAATTATGGTTAAATGGTGTAATGAGAACATGTGTCATGGTGCTCAACCAAATTCTATTATTTGTAGACACTTTTGGTTAATATAGAAATAACACTTATCAAAGTATGAGGATTTTATTACTCTAACAAGTTCAAGTGACCTCCACTCATTTTGTAGCTCAAATGCAAGTTCTTGGACTGTTCATACGAGATACTTGGCATGTTTCTATTCTACATGCTTGGACTCTGTTTAGAATGAGTGTGAGTCACAAGAGTGGGTGGATGATTGGAGTTCAAAACCTCTAATTCCAATCAACACATATCAATTTCCAACAACACTGTAACTTAAAAATATGACATCATTAGATGACTTTGACCACGTATCTGATCTAGTAAAGCTAGGTAGAATATTTTTCATTATGTACAATTTATTCTCATTATATATCTTTGTATTGTCACTAAAAATGGGTTTTTGTGATACAAGGCATGCTTTTTTTTAATTTATTGAAGATGAGGATAATGAAGAGGGAAATGATTACTACCTAAATTGGTGTGTAGAAAGAAATAAAAAATTGACTTTCCTAGTTATAAATGGAGAAAACATTAACTATCCCACTAGGTCAATGGTAGTCACTAGAACTTGGTTTCAATGATATCCTATAAAATATTCAAATCAATGGTTATTTTATAAGTTTGAAATGCATAGGAAGATACTTTACTATTCAAATTTGATTCTTGCAATGAATATTCAATTAAAAAATATCATGGGAGGCTACTAAATAGGAAACTATGAATAGTTTGAGAGTTGGACCATGAAGCTATTATTGATACTTTCAAGGTTAGAGCACATCCTAGTGGTTCATTGGATTGAAATATTTAGGTATGTTTATTTTTTAAATTTAAATGTAATTAATTTTACCAAATGTTTTTTATTTTCTAGGTAGTACATATGAATTTCATTTTTTATTACTTACTAACAATTTTTTGTAGTTTAGTGGTGCCAGATAAGCTTCCACCTTCACATGGTTAGCACTATCAGTAGATAATTATATATTTTTGAAGATAAGATAAGATTAGTTTGGATCTGATCTAAGAAATAGATTCTTAAGTGGAGGTCTTGGAGGTAGAAATGGTAGTTGGAGCTCAAGAAGTTGCTTGTTTAATGCCAAAAACTTGTATTTTTTGACCCCTCACAACAACTTATCCAATGGATTGATATCAAAGGTTACATTTGAGTGATTCAAGGTGTGATTAGAGGGATTAAATAGGTAGGATACGGATCTGACGGTTCATTAAAATGACTTACAAGTTTCATTTTACGTGTGTTTAAACCTAGGCTAAAAATTTGGAGTTTTTTGTATTGGGAAAGGCATTCTTGAGGCTGGAATGGGTGGTGGGTTTGTCATTTAGGGATAATGAGAGGCTAATAATATAGTATTATATGTTATAAACCCCCATAGATGTGTTATAAATGTCATTTTTTGGTCAGGAATCATCAGAACAACAATTCTACAACCATAACTTAAATTTTGACAACATTTGTTGTCATGTTTTCATGCTCTAAAATGGTAGTGAAAATGCACTTTCAAAGGTAGAAATGGTTATTGAAGCTCAAGAAGTTGCATTTTTGGACCTGTCACTGCAACTTGTCCAATGGATTACTCTCGAAGGTTCCACCTGAGTGATATAGGGTGAAATTATAAGGACTAAATAGTTAGGTTAGGTATCTTAAAATTCATAAAAATGACTTACATTTTTCATTTTACGTATGTTTGAACTTAGGCTAAAAATGCATTTTTCTTGTGTTGGGAAGGGCATTCTTGAGGCCAAAATGGGTGGTGGGTTTGTCGATCAGGCTTGATGGGAGGCCAAGAACCTAGTAATATAAATTATCTATCCCCCTGAATGTGTTTTTAGTGTCATTTTTTAGTCAAGAAGCATCGAAACCATAGTTATGCAACCACAACTTAAACTTTGACAACATTTGTTGTTAGTGTTTTTGTGCTCTAAAATGGTAGTGAAAATGCACTTTTGTATGGATTTGAACATCATGGATGTCTGATAAAATGTATTTTCCTATTTAGACATGATTGAAGTGATATATTCTCAAGTGGAGATCTTGGAGATAGAAATGGTAGTTAAATCTCAAGAAGTTGCTTGTTCAATGCCAAAAAGTTGCATTTTTGGACCCATCACTGCAACTTGTCTAATGGATTGTTATCGAAGGTTCCACTTGATTGATATAGAGTGTTATTAGATGGATTAAAGAGAAAATTTATGTATCTTAAGTTCACAAAAGTGACTTAAAGATTTCATTTTATGCATGTTTGAATATAGGCTAAAAATTTGTTTTTTTTCTTGTATTAAGAAGGGTGTTTTTGAAACCAAAATGGGTGGTGGGTTTGTTAATCAAGCCTGATGAGAGGCCAATAACCTCATCCTATATGTTATCCACACCATATACATGTTATAAGTGTCATTTTTTAGTGAGGAAGCATTGAAACCATAGTTCTGAGACTACAACTTAAACTTTGACAACATTTATTGTCAGTGTTTTTATGATTTAGAGCGATAGTGAAAACGCAATTGCAAGTGGATATGAATGTCATGGTATTTTGATAACTCTTAATTTTCATATTTATATGTGATAAAATTTATATATTCTTAGGTGGAGATCTCAGAGGTATAAATGATAGTTGGAACTCAAAAAGTTACTTGTTTAATGCCAAAAAGATGTATTTTTGGACCCATCATTGTAACTTGTCCAACGGATTGCTCTTGAAGGTTCCACTTGAATGTTTTGGGGTAAAATTATAGGTTTTAAATAGGTATAGTAGGGATCTGATGGTTCATGTAAATTATTTACATGTTTTATTTTATGTGTGTTTGAACTTAGGCTAAAAATTACATTTTTCTTGTATTGGGAAGGGCATTATTGATGCTAGAATTGGTGGTGGGTTTATCGATTGGGCTTGATGGGAGGCCAAGAACCTAGTCCTAAAAATTATCCACCCCATATATGTGTTTGAAATCTCAGTATTTGGTCAAGAGGCATCGAAACAATAGTTCTTCTAAGCTCTCAGCCTACATAAATTTTGAGTAAATCCAAAGTAAGAGTTTCATGAATAAATCACCTCTAAAACTCAAAAAATTGAACAAAATGTCTAAAAATTTGTGAGAAAATGTGGAATGGATATTATAACTTATTACAATTATCATTGGGTTTATAAGAGGTTTGTAGTTTTAAGTACAAAGGACTATTTTTATGTACGCTTATAGAAGACCATTTTTTAGAAAGTTATGCATAAGGTAAGATGAGTTTTTGGTTGATTTAAGTTCTATAAACTTGGTTAAGGGTTAAAACATATTAAAATTTATAAAATTATATTATAAATATAATTTTGAAGAGCTAAAAACTCTATTTTGATAAATTGACCTATTGTCCAGCGATAACTAGGTCTAGAGACCTAGAAACTTAAAAATATAGAATTTAAGAATGAGAGTGAAATCTCTCAGAGGCCTATATTTAGCTGATTTATTGTATGTTTTGACACCTATATAAATCCTTAAGTTTTCCTAATACCGATCCAAATTTTATTAAAGAATATTATTCAAAATAAGGAGAGTAGATTTGAGAGAAGGGTGACTAGTTAAGAACAGAGCTAATGAGTAATTGATTAGTTTAAAAGAAGATTGTTTGAGAGTGGATTTTTAATTGAGTTGAGAAAAAGGGTGGACAAGTTAGATTGGACTTCTTCATGATCTTATATCATATTAATATGACTTTAATATCCTTATTAAACATAGAATATCAAACTGTGTATTAGGTGGTATTAGGGGATGATAAAGGGTTTTAGCCAAAGATGGATCATTGTCTCATGAGTGAATATTTTGTTTCAAGTCAGTAAGGTTACATTTTATCATACTAAAGACATTATAGTCAAGGTTAGTCATAAGTTCATATTGTAAATTTAGCAAAGATAAAGATGCAAAGATGAATAAGTAGACCATGTACGTGGTCACCAAAAGGAGTTGAGTGCAGAAGAGGTATTGACAGAGATTACTCAAGAGGTGAGGGAAAATATAAAGGAATAAGAATCATAGAAGGCATACAAGTATTAGGCATAGTTTCAAGAAAATCCAGTTAAAAAGGCATAAGATCCATGTGAAGGTGAAAGATCACTTAACTTATAGGTATAGTAATCTGATTGAGAAATTTGTAGGGATTTATGAATGATTGTATGTCTTTGCATTTTACAAGTTTGAACATGATTGGGTATGGGGTTTAGGTTTAATCAAATTATGTTAATGATAAATTTAAAAGTTGTAAATGGGTGATGACAAATCTAAAATAGATAAGAGTGTCATTAGTCATTTCCACTACACACAATCAAATAAAAACTTTAATTTAAAAAATAATGGAAGATCTGAGATTTATAATATTAAAAATAATAATTTTTTAATCCTTATTTGTGTATAACATTAAATGTGAGATCGGATAGGTAATAGTTTGGAAGATCAAAACAACACTATACAATAACATTTTAAATTAAAATTTAATATAAGTTAGATAGATTGCCATGATAGGCATACAATATAGGCAAATGTATATAATTTCAATAATACATTGATTTCCATGATAGGCATACAAAAAATTACATCTACCAACATAGTATCTAATGTTGGGTAAATGTCATATATGCTTATACAATTCCAAAAATTCATAAATTTCCATATAGCCATACAAAAAATCACATCTCATGTAAGATATCCTATTCATCAAATAGCCTCCCTCCCTTTACCTTCCTCGAATCCCCTATTAGTATATGGAGACCCCTCTAATGCCTTGGATTGATCTAAGGTTTGACTATGGGTCCTATGTTAATAGCTTGCTTGCAACTGAATCGGTTCAAATACAAGTATTATTATAAAATTAACATAAAATACATTCAACCAATTGTTAAGAAATTAAGTTTAAACTAAAATAAAAAAAATTAAACATGCACTTATTGCAAGTTCATGGTGCTACTCAATATATTTCAATGCTCAAATAAGTCAGTGACAAGCTTAGATGTTCGAATAGGCATATAAAATATAGAAGAAACATGAGAAGTTGTACTACTAATCATCTGACTAGGACTATCAGATGTCATAAGACAACCTTGCATACACAATACATTCACATAATTTATATTTACCCCAAGTATGTATTAAAATTATTAAAACAAGTCTATTATTATAATTCAAAATCATAAGTTAATATATACCTCTGTCAATGCTTGTGCAGATGACATCATAGTAGCAATGCCTATGTCTATCTCAGCTCATAGTGATGGAGGAGTGTCTACTTGAGACATCAATTATTTATGTAAACAAGGTATTACTTACTTTTATATAAAGTATAAAATATATATATGCCAAGTTTAAACCAAGATATATATGACAATGTATTTCAACATACATATCATGAAAATATAATGTAAACTAGGAATTATGGAAGTGTAACTACCATGCAATGTGAAACGGACAAGAATAGCAAGTATTTTGCATGTTTGAGGTAATATAAAAAATTTAATACATTTAGGAAGTGTGAGTGGAAGATTAGGATGTGGAAAAAATAGTATCACTTCAAGAAGGCAGAGTTAGGGAGAGAAAAGGAATAAGAGACATATCAAGAACTTTGTCCTTACTTGTAAAGCTTCTTTGGATAGAGTAAAATATAAATAAGTGTCTAGTAGTTTATGATCAATCCCTTGGTGTTCATATCTCTATTCATAGAATATTCAAGCTATTAGTCTATAGGTTCAAAGTGGTGAAACTCAAGTTTCAATACTCTGTCTTCAAGCACTGTCAAAAAGAGGAGAACATAGTTTGTTTAAAGTGTCATTATAAATTATTGAAATATGAGTAAGGGATAGAGGAGCTATATGAAATTAATGTAACCACATTGAAATTATAAATACTATTAATAAAATTAAAAATACATGGGAAGACTATACAAAGTCCAATTAGTAAATATTCTGAGTTTGTATAGTTATAAAGAAATACCATATAGAGTTCTTGGTAATAGAGTTGAGGATTCATGGTATTGTGAATGTTTTGGGATATTTATTTTCCATGTGTGTGATTCTTTGAGTTAAACTCAAATGAAGGTAATGGTTATTAATGGTTTATTATGTCCTATTTGTTGACATAGACATGTTAGAGGGGTACAAAATTTTGTAAAACTACATGTTGGGAATGATTTAGTATTGAGAAAGGAAAAGTGATAGTGTGAGAAGATGAATGGGGTAAGGGTAGAGCTATTTCATGATTTATAAGCTTTTATAAGGGTAATAATGTCATTCTAGATCATTTATTATCCTCTCAAATATGTGCAGGACCGAGACAAAATAAGTTAGGGTTTGAAACTAAAAATGAGATAACAAGTGATTTAATAGATGAAAAGTCATTAAAATTTGTGGAAAGGTGTAGTTATATATGAGGAAGATGATTTTTAAGTTTTAAATTCAATTTGAGTCTATATGTTAAGGTTTCATAGTCCGTAGCCTTGAATTAGGCCTATGAGACCTAATTAGTCGTAAGGGGTGTTGAGTTAGGTGTTTTCCAAAGAGAGTTAAAATATGAAAGTTTGTGTAGATCTATGTGATGTAAAAAGGTATCTAAATTTTGTTTTGGTTTGGTTGGGATATTTTTAGTTTACTCATAACAAGGATATTTGCCTCATAAAAGGGCTAGTAGAAGTAAGGTGCCAATGAGGAAAGAAGAGTTAAGTGAAGAGTTGAAGCTTGGCGGTTATGTGGAATGGTTGGACGCATGAAATGAGATGTAATTGAGTAGGTATATGGTATTATGAGTATTGTGGAAGAAAAAATCAAAGTAGAATATGGACCTATGAAAACACATAAGAATATTGTAACAAATAGAGCAAGGGGTCGATGCACAAAGTTGGGGGACCAAAACATGAGTCCCCCAACTTTGTAAATTTGTTTACAAAGGGTATATGAATTTTTTAAATCTTTTTGAGGCTCAAGCTTACACATAAGCCTTAAAGGTGTATTCCCTTTTCAAAGGGCATACACCATTTATAGTTTACAAAGGGCATACACCATTTACAATACAAAGAGCATTTGCCCTTTGTAAAGGGTGTATGTCTTTTACAAATCATAAAGGGTGTACACCCTTATGTTATTATTATTTTTTCACAAATTAAAAAAAAAACCCATGGATAAGCTCTCTTGGGGATATTTTTTATTTTCTAAATTTGCATATTGATGCACATGTTTTGGAGTTTCATCTCACCAATGGGATTCAACATTTAGATTGCTAGAAATTAGGTATGTTACTTTTCAATTTATATTTATATTTATTTATTAAGGTAGGGTTTTAAATTTAAGTTTGCATTATATTTATTACATTGCCTATAAAAACTTACATTTTTATTTAAATTTAGATACACACGTTTGATGGATCCATTTCCTGAAGAAAATATTAGATAAATCCCCAAAGAGTTTGATTTTGCACAAGAAGTTGAATTGTATGAGAAATAAAATTCTAAACATTAATACTTATAAATAATCATCAGTGATTTGTTAAGACTCGATAATAGAAGTACAATTTTTTTTCAAACATTAAACCCATTACATTTAATGATAGCATAACAATGATCAAGTTTCCAATTTAAACAACAAGGGCACCAAAGTGTTTTACAACTTCAAGATAAACAATACATAATGACATAGCTACTATCGGTCTCTAGTACACCAATCACTGTTCATATAAATAATATTATAATTAAAAAAATTTATAGACAACTATCTTATTTAAACATAGAGATAACTGCTACTTCAGAGCTCGAGTTGCACCCAACTCGTGTATCTATGATAACCTCAAGTGTCATCTCTAAGAAATGTACTACAATGGGGGAGGGAGAGCATCATCTGAGCGCTTCACCACCCAACCATAGACCATCGATGCCCCACACAATCTCCTATCAAGGAATGAACCTCCCTGCACAGATAGGTAGATAGAATGGTGCAAAAATCTAGAATGAGACATGCTAGTACACCTATGTGCTATAAGATTTCACTACATGACGTGTATCATAAAGAAAAGTTTGTTTCTAATATGAAATCATATAACATGTAAATCATACATAATAACTAACAATGTTAATCTAACATTACTTTGGCCAAAGTTTTAAATAACATATGATCATCGGGATCATCTTAGTTCATAACACATCACTTGATCGGGTTATCCATACCGCCATTGGTGACTTCCATGAGGCTTGAGAAATTATCTCATCATTTGGATAACATCAATGATGCAGCTCCATAACACATAACATAGTATCACTCAAGAGATTTATATAGATTATTCCTAATAGCCAAATCATAAACATGCTAAATTCAGGAATAAACTATCTTTATATTTGTTTTTCTCTTTGAAATTCATAAAATGAATCTATTAGCATGCTATGTATATAATAAAATATCGATCAAACACAATCATACCCTTCGTGTATTCTAAACAAAGGATCCCTATATTTTACAAATAGTAACAACTATCAATAATTATTTCTTGACAATTTCTCCACTAATCATGACAACAGTCAACTACTTATAATAACAAATAGTTAATTCAGAATCAAATATTGTTCATTCCACCCATGTAATCAATTAAAATAAATCCCTTTATGTTAAACACTCATAGTTGGTTTCTAGACACAACATTCACTTTATTCATACTTCCAAAGCATTATTTTAACAACAAATAGATATTAAGTATGGAATTAAGAAATCTCAATGCTATAATAAACTCAATATTTCATTATAAACTCTCAATTTAAAACACATTCATTTATGCTTCAATATTTCATCTCATAATGAAAACTCAATGAATTAAAAGTAATTGTTTCAGCACTTCTATTTATGCTTGGGATTTTGGTGGTTCGGTTACCTAGTGTTTTAATAGTTTTGCATATAAACATAATCTAACAGATATGTGATTTTTAAATAAAGTTTCTAATTTAAAAATATTAAAAATGATTCTTATTGTTGCAATACTAAATAACATAAGGCCACCATATTTAAATATATTTTTTTAATAAACAAAACTCCAATTTTAAAAGTACTCTTATTTTCTTGGTAAGACAAAAGCAAGCATAGATAGGGGCAGGGCATCTTATTTCTAAAGATTTGTCTTCATATCCAGCCAATAGATATATGTTTGTCTTAGCAGCAAATCGCCATTTGTAAATAGTTGCCTGCATACTCATTGAATAAAAATATTTTCTAGTTTACAGTAGTTCAAATTGCACTTTTAATAATAATATGTTTGTTTTGAAGTAGTTCGCTATTCTTGTATCCAATATAAAATATATTTGGGTTGCAGATAATATAGTTTTTACAGCAAAACATTTTTTTAAAATTTATTCATAGGTTAAGCACCTAGCCTACGATTCATACTAGTGCCTAAATTTGTGGCTCATTAAAACATTTCAAGCTTTGTTGTCATCTAACAGGGGTCTGCTTGCTCAAAAATTGTTATCATTTGATCTTCCTTGAATTATTCCCTAGTCTTCCTCTATCCATCGTTGGAATGCTTCAATTTTCAAAAAGATGCTTCTTTTTAAATTATAGAGAATGTGCACAAAATTTCTATGACAAATTTCTCTTTATTTCTCAAGAATATTGCTCCATATCCATTATCCACACTTACCTATTTTTAACAATAAATGAAATGGTTGCATGTAAATCTCCCAAATAAATGTAGAGGTCAAAAACATTGCAAGGAATGTGAACTTAAAATTATTTGGACCTCCTCTATTACTTAGTTGTTATTAGTCTGCTTGTTCAATTAATAGTAAAGTGATGGGTTTTCAGCATGACATTTTATATCAAATAGATGTTTGCATGTTTAGCCCATTAAAATATGATTGTTTACAGTTGGAGTCAAGATCTAACAACTATATGCATGCTCAGCTAATAAAATATGTTTTGTATATAGCAGGGCATTTCACTTTAATAACTAGCTGCAAGTTCATCAACTTGAAGCATGGAATTTTAACTTTAACAACTATTTGTATGTTCATCCAATAGAAATATGTTTGCTTTACTTAATAAAGATATGTAATTGTTTTCTATTGTCAATATGTTTGTTTACTAATAACTATGTGTTTGTTTTGTAAATAATAAAGGAAATATTAATAAATGATTCATGGAGAAGCATTGCTTATGAAAGAAATAATAAATATTTCTATTTCATATTTTCCTAAATTTATATACAAATAGAATCGATATTCAGTATTGAATATTTTTGGTATTCAATGTTTTAATGCGTATTGTGTGTGTGTGTGTGTGTGTGTGTGTGTGTATTAAAGAAAGATTTTTTTTATATTAAAAATAATATGGGAAGCCCACCGGAGGGTTATTTTTAATCCCCTAAACTTTCTTTTAATTTGACAAAGTACAAGCTTATTCGGGTGGGTTTTGGTTTTTCTTATTTTCCTCTGTGGAAATTACTAACATTATTTCTCAAAAACTACCCGTAATTCTTACATAACCTATTCTTGAATTTAATAAATACTACAAAATTAATTACAGTACTTACCTTTACACTACCTCTTCCCTTGTTGCTGGGAAAAAATTTCCCTTCTCTATTCCCAAAGCTTCTTTCTCTTCTTCCAACTTCTCGATTCCCTTCCTTGCTGTGAGTTTATTGTGTATTTTTCCTTTTCTCCCCTTTACTTAATATTATTTTCCCCCACTTTTGCTGCTTCTAACACCTAGTTGAAGTATTTGTTCCAAGTCATTAACTAAGAGTTACAACACAACCATTAGATGAACTCCCTATTTATCTCCCCTGATTTATGAGGTTAACAAAAAGGTAACTTGACTCCCTTTTTCAAAATTTGAGTTCATCTAGTGTGTTTAATTATGATTTATTCTTATATTAATTAGCATAAATTAATTAATTTCCTCAATTTAATCAAATTGCCTAATATAATTAAATAATTCAAAATTATCATATATTTTTATTTTGGCAAATCAAATATAACAATATTATTATTTTTAACCCCAAATTAAAATTACATTAATGCTACAATTATTAAACACAATATAATGCATCTCACAAAAAGGTATTAGCTATATCTAATTTCAAAATAAGAATTCATTTCCTCCTAAATCACATTCAAAATATGATTTTTGCAACTATCTTAGCATTACCGAGATTAATACCTAGTAAACCATATCAATGCAAAAAATTTAACAAGACAAACTACTGTGGTGTGTGAATTTGGGCTACTAGCATTCTCCATTATATCATACTACAATCATCCCATCTGAACTACCCTCTCAGATGATACTCTCCCTCATGGTGTTTTGAGAGTGAAACCAACCCTGCATCCACCTCATAGCAAATGTGTAGTTAGTCTAAGTTATCGTATACATCTATAATCAATAATATAAGAATTTTAAAAGTACACATATATTCTACATAAATAATCAAATGCAACTTGTAACTAAACATCACTGTCCTCTATAGCATTCATCATAGTTCTTAAATCAAAGCATTTAAGAAATTAGTTTACCAATCATTTCAAATCCATGAATGTAAAGGCAAAAATATAGGGTGAAATTAGAATGTAACATCCTCCCCCCTAAAATTGATCATCATCCCAATGATACTTATTCAAACAATAGTTTTAGAGTATCTAAAGAGTTTTAATAATAATCATATAGTATCTAGCATCAATCAAGAAAATAAATGTGGAAATAAACTGGAGAACTCCTCAGAGTCTTCCCAAGTAGCACTATCTTTAGAATATTGGTCCCATAATACTTTGCACTGTGACACTTCCCTATTACACAAATAAAATTTGTGAGTGTCAATTATTTTGATTGGTTCTACCATGACCACCTCAGGGTCCAGAACTTGTAAAACATTCCAATTTAAGACATGCGAAGGATCAACTATTTACTTCTTGAGATAAGTTACAAGGAAAACATTATGTAAAAGAGCTAATATTGGAGGCAATGCAAGCTTATATGCAACAATATTGACCACTTCTAATACTTTGAAGGGTCCTACATATCTACGTGATAGTTTTGTAGACTTTCTAAACTTAATCAAACTCTTTTATGACTTAACCCCTAAAAACACTTTATCACCCATAAAAAATACCCTATTGGTCCTTCTCAAATCAGCATAACTCTTTGTCTATCATTGGATTGAGATAATATCTATCTGATTAAATTAACTTTCTCTTCCATTTCATAAAGCATCTCAGGGCCAAAGACTACCCTATCCTCTAACCTGTCCCAACTAATTGGTGTCCTGCACCTCCTACCATACAAAGCTTCAAAAGGTGCCATCTTCAAAGCAAACTGGTATGATTTGTTATAATCAAACTCAATCAATGGAAGATAGTCTTCCCACTTTTATTGTTGATCTATGTAATACATACATAGAAGATCCTCAAGAACCTAATTAACTCACTCTATTTGACTATTGGTCTCTGGATGATATGCAGTACTAAAATTAAGTTGTGTACCTAGAATGGAGTTTAGAGTAACCCAAAACCTGGATGTCATCTTTGAATCATGATCTAAAATGATCTTCTCTAAGAATCTATGTAACCTATAAACTTCCCTTATGAATCTTTTTGCAAGGGTAGGTGCATCATCTGACAATTTACATGTATGAAATGTGCCACCTAGTTTATTCACATTACCAAGATCATATCATGCCTATTTTGTGACATTGTTAAATCTTGGATAAAGTCCATACTAATCACCTATCATTTCCACTTAGGTATCTCATGTGGGTAAAGAAATTTGGTTGGGTGCACCTGTTCATATTTCACTAGTTGACATTGAAGACAACATGACACATATTCTACAACATCTTTCTTGATTCCCTTCCATAAATATAGAGGTCTAAGCTCTACCATAAGTTTGGTTATTCTTGGATGTCTTGAGTATGGGGAATTATGGAACTCTTTCAAAACTTTGGTATGAATATTCTCTCAATTAGGTACATACATTCTTATGTTGAAACACAAAAGACCATTATTCTCAAAACTAAATCCTTTATACCGAGGATCTTGTGTATCCTTAGATAACGCTTCTCTGACCTACTCATAATAATTGTCTCTTGGTGAAAACTCAAATATGCATCTCTAAAAGTGCTTCTAATAGTTTTTATAGTTGATATGTACCTTCTACAGTTCAAAGCATTAGCTACTCTATTTTCTTTACCCTTGATATAATTGATATTAAAGTCATAGTCAGAAAGAAACTCTAACTACCATCTCTAACGAGTATTTAAATTGGGTTGGGTACAGATATATTTGAGACCCAAGTTATCAGTCTTGAGCTCAAATGGTTTTCCCACCAAATAATGTCACCAAACTTGCAAATCATGGATAATCATTATAATTTCAAGGTCATGAGGAGCATAATTCACCTCATGAGTTTTCAGTTTTCTTGATTCAAAAGCTACCACTACTCCATCATGCATGAGGACTCCACCTACACCTTTTCCTGAAGCATTTGTGCTTACCAAAAGTTGTCCATTTGGATCAAGGACTCTTAATATTGGTGTTGAGGTAAGTCTTCTTTTCAACTCTTGAAAAGCTAATTCACATTTTTTAGACTAGTCAAACTTTTGATTCTTCCTTTTCAAGGAGGTAATTAGGTTGGCTATCTTGAAAAATTTTGGAATGAAATTCCTATAGTATCCCACTAATCCCATGAAACTCCTTACCTCATGTACGTTTCTAGGAGCTGGCCATTCCATAATAGCCCTGATCTTGGATGGATCTAAAACAATACCTTCCTTAGAAATAATATGCCCTAGATATTCTACTCTTTTCTGAAAGAAGGCACATTTACATAATTTCCCATACAACTTGTGCTTCGGTAACCATTGCAATACTAGTTCTAGATGTTGAAGGTGTTCCTCTTCATTCTTGGAATAGATAAGAATGTCATCTAAAAAGACTAAAACAAAATGATCTAAATAGTCTCTGAATATGTTATTCATAAGATTCATGAATGCTACTAGTGCATTAGTTAATCCAAATGGTAGCTCCATGAACTTGTAATACCCATAACAAGTCCTGAAGGCTATTTTTGGAATATCCTCATATCGAATCCTCAACTGATGATATCCGACTCTAAGATATATCTTAGAGAATACTGTTGCACCATGCATTTGATCAAAAAGATCATCTTTATGAGGTCATGGATACCTATTCTTGACAATTTCCTTGTTTAACATTCTATAATCAATGCAGAGTCAAAGATTACCATACTTCTTCTTAACAAACACAACTGGTGCACCCCATAGGGACACACTTGGCCTAATCAAAACTTTCACAAATAGTTCCTATAGTTGTGCTTTAAATTTTACTAACTCTGTGGTGGTCACATATATGGTGCCTTAGATTGTGGTTCTGACCCAAATATACTGTTGATAGAGAAATTGAATTATCTTTTAGGAATCAAACTTGGTAACCCTTCAAGAAACACATCATGTAAATTTATAAGGAAAGGAAAGTCTTCGAGGCATGGTTCCTTAGTTCCCTCCATTTCATTTATCTTAATGATAAATGCTTTACATCTTTTTGCTTGAGCCCTTTTGAGTTGTGTAGTAAAAATTTTCTTGAGCCTTAACTTCCTCTTATCACCTTGAAGTTGGGTTAGATTCCCATAGTCATCAAGACATTCAACCTTTTTCAAGTGATAATCAAATTTGGCTTTGTGTTCAATAAGCCAATTGACTCCTAGAATTATGTCATATGCTCCTAGTGGTGCTACATATAAATCCACTACAGTTTTGAATTTAGGTAACTCAACCACTGCTTCAACTAGACATTTATCAACCATAACCTTAGAGTCATTCCCATATTATACTGACCATGCATTTGCCATAAATCTAGCTTTTCTAGGAAATTTTCCAAGCATTCTTGGAGCTATAAAACATTCAGTGGCCCCTATATCTATCAAAATAGAAACTGGATTATCAAATAAAATACCTGATAATTTAATGGGTGAGACTTGAAATTTATCTTGTTGGTTATCAATAACTGCATGAATACATTACTAAAAAGTTCCCTGTTGCAAGTTTGGACCTATGTTCTTTGTTTTACCATGAGGGCATTCATGAGCATAGTGATTTCCTCTATAATTGAAACAACATCCTGGAGGTCATTTCTTATTAGCTAGAGAGTTCCCTTGGCAACCACCTTTTGATCCATTTCTAGGTTTCTTGCCATTGGGTCCACTATTGAACATAGAATTTAGATTCTTGAATTGACCCTTGAAACCTTCACTTCTCTGATTTTGGTTCCTCTTCTTGAAAGCTAGCTTGGAACCTCTAAATTTTTTATTAAACCTCTCCCTAACCTGAGCTAAAGACTTCAATTTTTTTTCCTATTTTACTGCTTTCTCAAAAACTTGATCCATAGTAAAAGGTCCATGGAGATCTACCTCTCCTCCAATATGTGGCTTCAATCCCATAATAAATTTCTTGATCTTAAACCTTTCATCAACTTAGTAAACTACTCCCAACACTAATTTATTGACAACTCACCTTGTTTTAGATTCTAAAAGTCTGTAAGTTTTTGGTCAAAGTAAAGTTGTGGCAACCATCGAGACCTAAACAATGTCACAAATTGCTCCCACATTATGGTGTTTGAGTTAAGGTTCATCTCCATTTTCTTGTTATCCCACAAGTAGTTGCTTCACCAGCCAACTGGTATGCTCCCCAAACTATTTTAGTGATCTCAAAATACTTCTCCATCTTAGTCAACCAAGATTTGGCTCCATCACCTAACATAGTTCCATCAAACTTAGGTGGACTCACCTTCTTCATATCCCTAGACAACTCTACAACCACCTATACTCTTGTTTCACTCTAATTTTCTTGATCAACAGGTATTTCTTGACGTTCTTTCTCACCATGTCCATGAACTTCTTGTTTAAGGGTTGAAATTTGATCCCTAGTATCATTCATGATTGTGAGAAATTAATCTAACTTTATTGATTGATCAACCACAACCTGATTGGGATCAAAGTTTGGGTTATTATTGTTCAATGGACCCTCTCCCAAGGTTCTTGTTTGCACCATTCTTCCTTCTCATTGAAAATAAGAATGTAGAAATGTTAGCAAACTCATAAAGTCCTAGTGTTTGAGCCTCAACTCTGATACCACATGTTAAGACTCAATAGTAGAGGTACAATTTTTTTTTTGAAAACATTAAACCCATTACATTTAATAATAACATAACAATGATCAAGTTTTCAATTTAAATAACCAGGGCACCAAAGTGTTTTATATCTTCAAGATAAACATTACATAATGACACAACTATGGCTGGTCTCTAGTATAGCAATGACTGTTCATGTAAATAATATTATAATTACAAAATTTTATAGACAACTATCTTATTTAAACATAGAGATAATTATTTCTCCGGAGCTCAAGTTGCACCCAACTCATGTATCTATTATAACCTCAAGTGTCATCTCTAAGAAATGTGTTGTAGTGGGGGAGGGAGAGCATCATCTAAGCACTTCACCACCCAATCACATACCAACAATCCCTCGCACAATCTCCTATCAAGGAATGGCCCTCCCTACATGGATAGGCAGATAGAATGGTGTAAAAATCTAGAATGAGACATGCTAGTACACCCATGTGTTGTAGTATTTCACTACATGATGTGTATCATAAAGTAAAGTACATTTATACTATGACATTGCACAACATACAAATCATACATAAGAACTAACAATGTTAATCTAACATTACTTTGGCCAAAGTTCTAAATAACATATGATCATCTAAAAAATCTTAGTTCATAACACATCACTTGATTGAGTTCTCCATACCGATGTTGGTGACTTCCACTAGGCTTGAGAAATTGTCTCATCACTTGGATAACATCACCAATGTAGCTCCATAATACATAACATAGTATCACTCAAGAGATTTATATGGATTATTCCTAATAGCCAAATCATGAGCATGCTAAATTTGGGAATAATCTATCTTTATATTTTTTTTCTCTTTGAAAATAATAAAATGAATCTAATAGCATGTTATGTATATAATAAAATATCAATCCAAACACAATCATACCCTCCAAGTATACCAAACAAAGGATCCCTATATTTTACAAATAGCAACAACTATCAATAAGTATTTCTCGATAATTTTTCCACTAAGCATGACAATAGTCAACTACTTATAATAACAAAAAGTTATGTCAGAATCAAATCTCGTTCATTCAACCCACGTAATCAATTGAAATAAACCCCTTTATGTTAAACACTCATAGTTGGTTTCTAGAAACAACATTCACTTTACTCATACTTCCAGTGCATTATTTTAACAATGAATAGATATTAAGTATGGAATTAAGAAATCTCGATGCTATAATAAGCTTAATATTTTGTTATAAACTCTCAATTTAAAACACATTCATTTATGCTTCAATATTTCATCCCATAATGAAAACTCAACAAAATAAAAGCAATTATTTTAGCACTTCTATTTATGCTTGGAATTTTGTGTTTCGGTTACCTAACATTTTAATAGTTTTGCTTATAAACACAATCTAACAGATATGTGATTTTTAAATAAAGTTTCTACTTTAAAACTATTAAAAATGATTCTTATTGCCAACAATACTAAATAACATAAGGCTTCCATATTTAAATATTTATTTTTAATAAACAAAAATCCAATTTCAAAAATACTCCTATTTTCTTGGTAAGACAAAAGTAAGCACAAAGAGGGGCAGGGCGTCTTATTTCTAAAGAGTTGTCTTCATGTCCAACATATAGAAATATGTTTATCTTAGCAGCAAATCACCATTTTTATATAGTTGGCTACATACTCATTGAATAAAAATATTTTTTAGTTTGCAGCAGTTGAATTGCACTTTAAAAAATAATATGTTTGTTTTACAGCAATTCACTATTATTTTATCCAATAGAAAATATATTTGGGTTACAGATAATATGGTTTTTTTAGCAAAACATTTTTTTTTAAAATTTATTCACAAGTTAAGCGCCTAGCCTATGATTCATACGAGCACCTAAATTTGTGGCTCACTAAAACATTTCAGGGTTTGCTATCACTTAACAGGGGTCTGCTTGCTCAAAAATTGTTATCATTTGATCTTCCTTAAATTCTTTCCTAGTCTTCCTTCGTCCATCACTGGAATTCTTCAATTTTCAAAAATATGCTTCTTGTTAAATTATAGAGACTATGCACAAAAATTCTATGACAAATTTCTCTTTCTTTCTCAAGAATATTGATCCTTATCCGTTATCCATGCTTACTTATTTTTCCATAATAAATAAAACGGCTGCATGTAAGTCTCCCAAATAAATGTAGAGTTTGAAAACATTGCAAGGAATGTGAACTTCAAATTATTTGGACCTCCTCTGTTACTAAGTTGTTATTGGTTTGATTGTTTAATTAATAGTAAAGTGATGGGTTTTTAGCATGGCATTTTAAATCAAATACTTGCTTGCATGTTTAGCTCATAAAAATATGATTGGTTTACAGTCGGCATCAAGATCTAACAACTATATGCATGCTCAGCTAATAAAATATATTTTTTATATAGTAGGGTGTTTCACTTTAATAGCTGGCTACAAGTTCATCAACTTGAAGCATGGTGTTTTAACTTTAACATTTGGTTGTATGTTCATCTAATAGAAATATGTTTGGATGAATTAATAAAGATATGTAATTATTTTCTATTGTCAATATGTTTGTTTACTAATAACTATGTGTTTGTTTTTCAAATAATAAAGGAAATATTAATAATTTTTTCAAGGAGAAGCAATGCTTATGAAAGAAATAATAAATATTTCTATTTCATATTTTCCTAAATCTATATGCAAATAGAATCGATATTCAGTATTGAACCTTCTTGGTATTCAATATTTTAATGTTTATATATATATATATATATATATGAAAGCTTTTGTTTATCTTAAAAATAATATGGGAAGCCCCTTGGACGGTTATTTTTAATCCCCTAAACTTTTTTTTAATTTAACAAAATACAGGCTTATTCGGATGGGTTTTCATTTTTCCTATTTTCTTTTATGAAAATTACCAACATTGTTTCTCAAAAACTACCCATAATTCCTACATAACCTATTCTTGAATTTAATAAATACTATAAAATTAATTACAGTACTTACCTTTACACTGCGTCTTCCCTTGTTGCTGGGGAAAGTTTTCCCTTCTCTATTTCCAAAGCTTCTTTTCTCTTCTTCCAAATTCTCTCTTCCCTTCCTTGCCGTGAATTTCCCATGTGTATTTTTCCTTTTCTTCCCTTTAATTAATACTATTTTCCCCCATTTTGCAGGCTTCTAACACCTAGTTGGAGTATTTGTTCCAAGTCATTAATTAGGAGTTACAACAAAACCATTAGATGAACTCCCTATTTATCTCCCCTGATTTATGAGGTTAACAAAAAGGTAACTTGACTCCCTTTTTCAAAATTTGAATTCATCTAGTGTGTTTAATTGTGATTTATTCCTATATTAATTAGCATAAATTAATTGATTTCCTCAATTTAATCAAATTGCCTAATATAATTGAATAATTTAAAATTACCATATATTTTTATTTTGGCAAATTAAATATAACAATATTATTATTTTTAACTGTAAATTAAAATTGCGTTAATACTACAATTATAAAACACAATATAATGCATCTCACAACAAGATATTAGCTATATCTAATTTCAAAATAAAAATTCATTTCCTCCTAAATCACATTCAAAATATGATTTTTGCAACTATCTTAGCATTACCGAGATTAATACCTAGTAAATCATATCAATGTAAAGAATTTAACAAGATAAACTATAGTGGTGTGTGAATTTGGGCTACTAGCATTCTCCATTCTATCAAACTATAATCATCCCATCTGAACTACCCTCTTAGATGATACTCTCCCTCATGGTGTTCTAAGCGTGAAACCAATCCTGCTTCCACCTCATAGAAAATGTGTAGTTATTCTAAGTCATTGCATACATCTATAATCAATAATACAAGACTTTAACAAGTGCACATGTATTCTACATAATTAATCAAATGCAACTTGTAACTAAACATTATTGTTCTCTATAACATTCATCATAGTACTTAAATCAAAGCATTTAAGAAATTAGTTTACTAATCATTTCAAATCCACGAATGTAAAGGCAAAAACATAGGGTGAAATTGGGATGTAACATAATTTTTGTCACTCTTCGATTGGTAGTGCATAAATTTTACTTGAAAATAAATTAAAGTTTATTTTTAATGAAGTGGGAAATGTGACTTCAAAACTAGATGCAATGTTGCATCGAAGAGAGGCTATAAAACAATTTTATTCTGACAAATTATCATATGAAGATGTAAAGAAAAAATTAATATAATAAGAAATTTTTGCTTTATTTATCAAGCCTGGAACCAACCAACCTCCACCAATAAATTGCAAACACATTAGTATTGATTGGTGTGTTCATGAAGAGATTAAAAATAACTTTTTGGATAGGTGGTGGATGATGTTTGATCAGCCTCCATGCAACAATAATGAGGTTCTATTATATTTTTTAAGAAAATTATATTATGAGTTTGTGTTGTAATAAATTCCAAATTATTTTGACATGAATGTATCCTAAGGTAGGAAAGATGGATCTTCATGTGATAGACCTGGTGCTAGGCGAGACCAAAACAATCATAACCAAGCTCATAAAAATAAAAGAACAATATTGCATGCCTCTATTCTTAAAATTTTGCATCATAACATACAGATGGACACATTTGAGGTAGTCACTAGTTTAACACAAGTTATGATTGAGCATGGTATGCATACTTTGAAGACTTATACTTAGCCTATAGGTTATGCTAGTAGTAGTGGTGGTGTTGGTGGTAGTGGTATTGGTGGCAGTGGTAGTGGTCATGGTGATAGTGGTTTTGTTGGTGTTGGAAGAGGTGTTAGTGCCCCTCCTACTCATGTTACAGTTCTTGTGCATCATTGCATATCATGTGGGAGGAAATTTATGAGACCTCCTATCTAGGTGTGACATACATAGATTAAATTTATGGATACTATCATGCCAATATGTACGCCATCTGTATATGCTTTAATAGTGCATAACACTAGCATGTCAGAGCATATGCCACATATAGATGCTTTAGTAGCGTATGACACTAGCATTTCAGACACTATGCAAGATGTAGTAGCTTCAATGACTCCTATCAAGGTATACCAGGCTCTTGTTATAGAGGATTTGTTGACTTCATTATCTATATTTGATACATAGGTTTAATTCTGATTATATTTTATTTATATTTGTAAAAAAATATTAAGTTTATTTTCTAGTATGTGTTTACTTAATTGATTAATTTATTTCACTAAAATTATTATCTGTTGTTTGTATAGATGATTGATGATATTCTAGGTATCTCAATAGGCCTTAACTCTATAGTAGGGCTACAATTGGCATGGGTGTACCTTACACATAGATTTGTAGATTTTTAAATTACATATTTATTCATGTACATGTTTATTGTCCTTTCGAACAAAAAACTATATTTTAATATATATTATAGTCATAGCTTTTTATCATGTTCATTGGATTCACATTTTATTCATTTATTAGTTTTATAGATGATGAGGGATGCTATGGGTACCCCTCATAGATGAGAAAAAGGTTTAGGTGATCTTGTTGCTACATCAGAGAATCCACTATCTGCATAGTAGGTTATGGTTCAGGGATGGAGACTGGTGAAAACACATAGTTTAATTGTTTTTATCTTTAAGCAATGATATTTTATGTCATATTTACATAATTTTATGTAACTCAAGATCTTACGATATATGTATGCTCCATAAGATTACACATCATAGGTGTATATGTGGTCTTGTAGCCCTAGACAACCATTTAGATGGAATATGCTAAGTGTAAAATCATTTTACAAAATTTTACATTCTTGAAAAATTTATCAAATTTTCAATATACAATTTTAATGCATTAATTTTTATATTTTATATGTTGTGCAGAGACAAAAAATTTCATCATTTGTAAATGAAACAATGGATGACTCACATACTGAGAGAAGATTATCTCCTCATATTGGGGCATACAACACCCCTAAATCTATGTCTATGGCAATAAACCATATTTTATTTTGAGGTAATGAGAAGCAGGAGATCTAGTTGTTGTGCTAATATTTTATTTATAGGCACACTCTATTTTGTATGCTGATATGACCCACATTATATTCCTATATGGCATATTTTATCTATGTACATAGTTGTAGGCACAATCGGCTTTGTATGCTGATATGGCCCACGTTGTATGCATATATGGTACATTTTGTCTATGTACATGTTATGGTCTACATTTTTTCTTAATATATGTTTTATTATTTATGTTAAATTATGACATAGAACTTTACATGTATCACATATATACTATTCAACAAAATGATTCCTTTACCTATGCATATTTGCTATTTTGATCATTTAATGTTTACACATATTATTGGTTAATAATTTAATTATTACTTCATATGGGGTTAAAAAAATTCACATTATTCTCGAAGTTAAGTGCTTTGAATCATTATGTATATTTTACATTTACATGTGATATTTACTATTTACTTGTTTCATTTACATTTAATTACATACCAATTTGTAATTGTGATGTTTAAGTGGACCTAAGATCAATTTCATGGACATGTAAATATTATAAATTGTACTTGATCATAAATGTTAGGAGGTCTAGTGATGCACTTGTGTCTGTCTTCAGATCTTACTTGTCCATACAATAAAAAAATACCATCATATGTGTCCATACAGTCATTATGGCCTACTTATACAGGGGTTAATATCAACATTGATAGCCCTCTCTAGACTATCCACAAAATTACAATCTTGGTAAGGCAACAATATAGACATAAATGAAGAGACTTAATCAACTTTGATATTCCTTGACTAGTATATAAAACTTGAGGTTATATTATTATGGTCCTTAAAGACATATTCAATCTTTATCTCAATGTGGAAAACCAATCCATTTATTGGTTTTGTCTATTTGAACTCAAAAGACTCAAAGCTCTCTACAAGCTAATTAATCCTAAATGCCTCAAAAAGATCAAAACAAAAAATATTTAAAAATAAGCGTATAGATCAATCTAAAATACTTTATCACAATATTTTGTAGGTGACTCAACTCTTACAACACCTCAGAAGGTATGTTACAAAGAATTTTATCAAATACCTCTCATAGACTTACTAGTCTTAATGTTACTCTAACATGACAAAACCCATTTTGTATTGAATTAACACTTCAAGACACCTTAGACATATGTATATATGTGTTTTATGAGTTATCAATGCTTATATAAAAGGTTTGGCTTTCCACTTTTAATATTTTACCGAAAAACTCATAAAATCATGTTTTGTTTATTAGGCCTAATTACCCTCTAGTCGGTTAAAACTCAAGATATAATTTTCTTACAATAAAAGATCCTTTTATGAGGTCTAAAAATATGCATTAAAGGTGTTTCAACCTTCGTTTGGATTTTATAGACTCAATTTTGAAGTTTTTAGAGCTCTGTGTTTGACTATTCATGAGAAAAATAAGGTTTTTATGCATTTTGATACACCAATGACAAGAATGAACATCCAAACACATTAAAACACTTGAAATTCAAGTAATAATACTTCTAATACATAATAAGACACAAATACTATTTGACATGATTTGACTCATCAGCCCAATCGATGAGTCATTGTTTAGCGTGGGCCAAATAATCTAACTTGTGATCCCAATCAATGAATTGTCTACACAAATACAATAGGATGGGAATTTTTAGGATAGAAATACATTTTCTAGTCTTGTTTGGGTCCTGAGAATGAAATATGTAAATGGTTGGAGACATCCCTTAAGATAAAAGAGAATTCACTCTTCCTTGAGTGTGTAAAATGAGTGAACTTTGGTAGTGCACTGCACAAGAACTGTGTGGGATAGAGATGAACTATCAGCTCCTAAATGTGCATGTATGAGTCCTATAATAAATCCTATGAGGATTTTATCTAACTCAAGATGGATGAGATGCAGTAATGAGGTTTCTCTCGTGGACAAATCTCTCATAACGGGCCAAAATTTGGTCAGCAGGGATAGTAGAATCTGACTTGTCAGCTCAATAGATGAACCATCTATGTAGACACATATATATGGGTGTTTTTAAGATATAAAAACCTTTGTCTAGTCTCGATCGAGACCTGAGAGTGAAGTTTACAATTGGTTGAAGGCATCTCTTAAGAGAATTAACTCATCCCTGAGTCTGCAAAATGAGGAAACTTCAATGATGCATTTCATGAGGACCATGCAAGATAAAGATGAACTGTCAGCTCCTAAACATGTATAGATGAGTCCTATAAGAAATATTAGGATTATTTTATCTAACTTGAGATGGATGAGACATTGCAAATAATTTTTTCTCATAGCTAAATCTCTCAGAACAGGCCAAAAGTTGGTCAATAGAGACTGTATGATCGGACTCATCAACCCAATATACAAACTATATGTGAACACATCTAGATGGGAATTTTTAGGCTAGAAAAAAAAATCTAGTCTTGGTCAAGCTCCTGGAGTGAAATTTGTAGTTGGTCAGAAGTATCCCTTAAGAGAATTCACTCATCTTGGAGTGTGCAAAATGAGTGAACTTATATCATGCATTAAATGAGAACTATACAGGATATAGATGAACCATCAGTTCCTACTCATGCATGGATGAGTCCTCTATTAAATCTTGAGAGTATTTTATCTAAATCAAGATGGACATGACATGACAATGAGGTTTCTCTCATGGCCAAATCTCTTAGAATAGGCCAAAAGTTGGTCAGTGGGGGTCGTATAATTTAACTCATTAAACCAAGAGATAAAATGTCTACATGGGCATAGCTAGAGGGGAATTTTTAGGCTATAATTACCATTTTTAAATCTCATTTGGGCCCAAGATCAAAATTTGTAGTTGGTCGAAGGCATCCCTTAAGAAAATTCACTCGTCCCCAAGTGTGCAAAATGAGCAAACTTATGTCATGTGTTGCACAAGAACCATGAGGGATATAGATGAATCATCAGCTCCTACACATGAAAGGATGAGTCTTACAAGAAATCCCAAGAGGATTTTATCTAAATCGAGATGGATGAGATACAACAATGAGGTTTCTCTTGTAGCCAAATCTCTCAGAACAGGCCAAAAGTTTGTCAATAGAGGCCGTATAATCTGACTCGTTAGCCCAATTGATAACTAATCTATGTGGACACATCTAAATGGACATTTTTAGGCTAAAATAACTTTTTTCCACTCTTGTTCAAGCCCCAAGACTAAAAGTTACAATTGGATGGAGGCATCCCTTAAAAGAATTCACTCATCTTGAAGTGTGCAAAATGAGTGAACTTCTATCACATGTTACATGAGAACCATGTGTGATATAGATAAACCATTAGCTCCTACACATGTATTTATGATTCCTCTAATAAATCCCAAGAATATTTTATATAACTTGAGATGGATGAGATGTGGCAATGAGGTTTCTCTCATAGTCAAATCTCTTAGAATGGACCAAAAGTTGGTCAACATGGTCCATATAATCTAATGTGTCAATCTAATCAATAAACCATCTACATAGACACATTTGTATGGGAATTCCTAGGCTATAATGACCTTTTTCCAATCTATAATGGGCCTTGAGAGTG
This sequence comes from Torreya grandis, assembly GCA_037957365.1. Lineage (NCBI taxonomy): Eukaryota > Viridiplantae > Streptophyta > Pinopsida > Cupressales > Taxaceae > Torreya > Torreya grandis. The sequence goes on from JARHVA010005588.1 coordinate 66,186, forward strand.
AAATTTGTAGTTGTTCAGAGGCATCCCTTAACAGAATTCACTCATCCTTGAGTATGCAAAATGAGTGAACTTCACTCATGCATTGCACGAGAATTGTGAGGGATAGAGATGAACCCTTAGCTCTTACACTTGTAGGGATAAGTATTATAAGAAAGCATGAGATAATTTTATCCAATTTCAGATGGATGAGATGTGACAATGAGGTTTTTCTTGTGGCCATATCTCTCAAAATGGGCTAAAAGTTGGTCAATGGGGGTCATAAAATTTTACTCGTCATCCTAATCGATAAACCGTCTATGTAGACACATTCAAATGGGCATTTTTAGGCTATAAAAACCTTTTTTAGGTCTTTTTCAGGCCCCAAGATTGGAATTTTTAGTTGATCAGAGGCATCCCTCAAGAGAATTCACCCATCCCCAAATGTGGAAAATGAGTGAACTTCCATCATGCATTACATGATAATCATGTAGGTAAGAGATGAACCGTCAGCTCCTAAACATGTTGAGATGAGTCCTTTAAAAAATTTAAAGATTATTTTATTTAAATCAAGATGAATGATACATCATATTGAGGTTTTTCTCATAGCCAAATCTCTGAGAACATGCCAAAATTTGGTCAACAGAGGCTGTAGAATCTAACTTGTCAACCCAATAGATGAACCATCTACTAGACATATTAAGATGGGAATTTTTAGGCTATAAAAACCATTGTCTAGTCTCATTTGGGCCTCAAGATAGAAATTTGTAGTTGATCAAAGGCATCCCTCAAGAGAATTCATTGATCCCTAAATGTACAAAAATAACAAACTTCAATCATACATTGCACAAGAAATGTGAGGGTTAGAGATGAACCATCAACTCCTACATGTGCAAGGATGAGTCCTATAATAAATTCTAAGAGGATTTTATCTAACTTGATATGGATGAGATGTAACAATGACATTTCTCTTGTGGCTAAATCTCTTAGAACATGTCAAATGTTGGTCAGTAAGGGTTGTAAAATCTAACTCATCATCCCAATCAACAAACAGTCTATGTGAACAAGTCTAAAAGATTTTTTAGGCTATAATAGCCTTTGTATAGTCTTGATTGGGCCCTAGGGGTGAAATTTACAATTGATTAGAGGTATCCTTCAAGATAATTTGCTTGTCTTCAAATATGCAAAATGAGCGAACTTCCATCATATATTACACAAGAACTATGTAGGCTAGAGATAAACCATCAACTCATACACATGTAGAGATAAGTTAGATAAGTCCTATAAGTAATCCTTGGAGGATTTTATCTAACTTGAGATGGATGAGAAATGGAAATGAGGTTTCTCCACAACCAAATCTCTCAGAATAGGGCAAAAGTTGGTCATCAGGGGCCATAAAATCTAAATCGTCAACCCAATCAATGAACCATTTGTGTTTACATGTTGGGATGGGATTTTTAAGGCTAGAACAACCTTTGTCCAGTATTAATCAGGCCTTGAGAGTGAAATTTTTAGTTGATCTAAGGCATCCCTCAAGAGAATTCAATGGTTCTTGAATATGCAAAAAGAGCAAACTTTGATTGTGTATTGTAGGAGAACCGTGAGGGCTAGAGACAAACCGTTAGCTCTTACATGTGTAGGGATGAGTCTTATAATAGATATTATTATTATTTTATATAAATCTATATATAATATATATGGTAATGAGTTTTCTCTCACAGTCAAATATCTCAAAATAGGTCAAAATTTGGTCAATAGGGGTTGTAGAATCTGGCTCATCAACCCAATCGATGAATTGTCTAAACAAACACATTAGAATAGAAATTTTTAGGCTATAATAACCATTGTCTAGTCTCGATCAATCCCAAATATAAAATTTTGTATTTTATCAGAGGCATCCCTCAAGAGAATTTAGTGGTCCTTGAATGTGCAAAAAGAATAAATTTCAGTCGTATGTTGCATGAGAACCATGAGGGATAGAGATAAACTATCAACTCCTACATGTGAAGGGATGAGTACTCTAAAAAATCCCAAGAGGATTTTATCTAACTCAATATAGATGAGACACAAAAATTAGGTTTTTATCATATCCAAATCTCTTAGAACATGTCAAAAGTTGGTCAACAAGGACCTATATTCTGACTCGTCAACCTAATCAACAAACCATCTACATGGATACATCAAGATAGACATTTTTAGGCTATAAAAACCATTATTCAATCTTGGTATGCCCATGAAAATTAAGGTTGAAGTTGATCAAAGGCATCCCTTAAGAGATTCCACTCATCCCCAAGTATACAAAAAGAGTGAACTTCCATCGCATGTTGTAGGATAACCATTAGGGCTAGAGATGAACCATTAGATCTTACACATGCACGGATGAGTCTTATAAGAGATACCAAGGGGATTTTATCTAACTTGAGATGGAAGATATGCAATAATGAGGTTTTTCTCATAGCTAAATCTCTTAGAACATGCCAAAATTTGGTCAGCAAGGGTCATATATTTAGACTCGTCAACCCAATCAACAAACCATCTGTACAAACACATAAGGATAGGCATTTTTAAGCTACAACAGCCATTATTTGATCTTGATTGGCCCCTAGAAATGAAGGTTGCAATTGATTGTAGGCATCCCTTAAGAGAATCCACTCATCCCTAAGTGTGTAAAAAGAATAAACTTTCATCACGTGTTGTAGGAGAACTATTGGGGATAAAGACAAATCATCAGCTCTTACACATGCATAAACAAGTCCTCTAAGAGAGCATAAATAAGAATATTTTCATATTTTTTTGGAAGGATAAATAAAGAGAAGGTGAAAAATAATTTGCTTAAGGTAGATGAAATTAATATAAATTATTTTGGCTTCTCTTCATTTTAAGAAGATAATCTTCTTTACTCACGACACCAACCAAGTGAAGGTGGAAGCTCATATGGTGCCTCTAACCTCCATTTAAATTTTTAGTAAAAAATTAAATAAAAATAAAATGATAATGATAAATTAGTTGAAAATTAAAATACATTAAATCAAATAACTTTACTATATTAATTTAAAACACTAGATATATTTACTAATTCAATCTAATGTACCTTCAGGATCAACTCTATTTGTAAGTGTTTCAAGAATCGCTTCATGGTCAGATTCACACACTTTACACAAAGTTCTATTGTGATGCTTTCTATTATATTTGACATTTGAATATTTATAATAATAACCAAGTTTGAATAATAAAGCACCACCCTATGTGTTTCAAAGTCCTTAAATAACAATTATTTTATTTCCTTATGATAGTACCTATGAAGCCAAATTCCAGTAACCACTATGTATCTAGTGGTTTAAATTAGCTCTTCTCCATCCATAACATTTGTGGTTAATTTTTTTCACCTCTACACAATGACACAAGTAGTAGTATGTTCCCTCATCATTATTCTCAAGTGCAATGACTGTAAAAACATGCCCTGTATTTAAAGTTTAATCAAATTATAAGCACATTTTAAAAAAATATATATATCACTAATATCTAGGGTTGTATATTTAAGTAAAGAATAAATTGTACTATTTATACAAGATTTAAGATGTGGTCAAAGTCAACTAATGATTCCATTTCATGATCTGTCAATTGTTGGAGTGAATGGATACTCTCTATAGGTGATATGGATCTATAATACTATTCATCAACCCATTATTTTGACTCACATTCATTCTAATTAAATTACATACATGAGGAACAAAAACATACTATACCCCTAATATAAATAGTCCATGAACTTGAATTTGAACTTTGAATGAAGTGAAAAACACTCGATCTAGGTATTGTAATGAAATATTCATACATTGACTTATGTTTTCCCCTATTCACCAAAATAATATTCATACATGAGAATGTTTATTTGATCCATGACAAATATTTTCATTACACCAAGTCACAATACTTGCAACATCGATTAAATTAGGACCATCATTGTGCTTTGTTTGCTCTCTTTTAAGGGCTCTTTTTACACATGTGCCAACACCATCATGTTCCCTTTTCCATTCCCAACCTCAAAGAATATCCCAAAATGTTGAATGCCATTCTTCTTATGCATTTTTCTTAACTAGTAAAACATTCAAGAATTCTTAAACTGCCTTGCACAATTATTTGAGCAAATATAGTGTGTATCAAACATGATTGATCTTGCATTCATATTTATATAAAATATCTCAAAACAAACCTGGACAAACTTTGGATAATGTGATTCGTGATCACTCATATAAAAATGGTACTCCCTCAAAAAAAAATTATTTTCATTTGTGCTATCAAGTGCATGTCTGAATTTAATATGAAAAAAATTCCAACTTGAATTGAATTATAGTATTGTGATTGAACCTCACTCTATGGTAGTATTTTGTAATTATTAGTAAAATCCATAATCAAAATAATGGTGCCAACTGGGAAGTTGTCTTTGCATGCTTTAAATTGATTATCTAACCATTTTGATTTATATGTGTGTCTTGCATATTGGTAGATAATAGTATTCTTGAATTTTATCATGAAATTACATGCAAAAACTTTAGTCATAATCAATTCACATCTTGATGACTCTTTTACATCTTTTAACACATACTTAACAGATTTGTACTTATTATAATAAATTAGTTGCTTTCCAAATTCATGTGAAATATCTTCATGTAAATACCTCATCAAATTTGACAAACCACCACAACTATTACATGTTTTTTCTAACCATTGTTTGGCAAAAAAATTGTCCCTCAAGTCTTTGATAGAAAATACCTTGGATTAATTCTCTTGATGTCTTAGGTGGGGAAAACACCATACATTCCTGTAAAATCTCATCAATATGTAAAGTATAATGTATATTATGAAAAACATCAAAATGCATATCAAATTCAACATGTACCCTAAAACAACATGTGGTGTGTCCTTGGTTGATTTTAACATAGAAATACTTACACATCTCAAATGACCTTTGGCTAATTATCAATTGGTCATTAAATTTTTCAATAAAACTTTTATAAAATTTTGTTTGCATCATGTCTAAAATATATTTTGCATGTGGATCACGAGTTTTTGAGCCTTTTCTTCTTTTAAAAATATTTTTTACATTATATGAGACCCTTGTGTTATCATGCCAAAAACATTTAATCAATTGTTTTATTCCTTCAACTAATACCTTATCTTTTCGTGGGAGCCTACCACTAAATTTCCAACAATCTGTGAGTGAAGGGTCATCAAACCTTGTTCTTATATTTATGATATTTATTAGATTTTTTCTATTTAAATTCAAGCTTTAGATGTTGACTTACTCACTATAGATTTCATTACTACTCGTCTTGCCACATTACTATCTTTATTCTCATTTTTATTGCCTATTGTCTTAAATGCATTAAATAGATTCTTTACTATTGTACTATTTCTTCCCTCCATGTTTAATGTTCTTAATCCCAAATTATACATCACAGGGTGCATTTTTTACATTTTCATTAATTGAACAAATAGTTGACATCATTTTGTATGTATTTCATTCTTGAATGCATAGTTTAATACACATTGAGCATGACGTTGAACTGATCTTTTTGACATTTTACCTTCCATAGGTTTTATTATTTTTTCATCTATTTCAACCAAATATTTTGGTGTTTATCTTATTATCCTTGGAGGTGTGGATGCAGAAGCTATATTTTGTATTAAATTGGGTGGTGTTAACACTTCAACCATAGTGGGGATAGTAGAGGGTTGACTATCTACATTAGACCCAATAGGTGAATTAAATTCCTCTTCATTAGGACACACATGATTTGGGGTCATTATTTGATGTTGATTATCATCATACTCAAAAAAATTATTATGAATGGATATTTCATTATATTGTGTTTGTCCATATGTTTCATCATTCATTACAAATTCATTACTTACATGCTCTAAATTTTGAATTTCATCTTACAACAAAGATTGATTTAGTTCTCTTATCTCATTTGAAGATATATTTAAACTAAATTCTATAGAATTGGGCATGTTATTTTTATTTGAAGTATTACCTGGTGTAGAAGAAGAACTTTCACCTTATCTAGAAGCTCTTATGGATGCTCTCCTATCTGCTTGTATTTTTCTTTATTTTTCTCTTTTCTCTTCAATTTCTTCATTTTTTATCTCTTTCATTGGTCTCTTATGACAACTTCTTAACCCCATTATTTATCTTTTTTAAAATAAAACAATTGTAGATTTAAACTTGAAGAATTTGTAGTGATTCAAATAAAATAAATGAATAATTCACCAAATTTGCACAATTGCAACAGAATAACTAGTTTGTAATTTGGAATGAACAAAACAAATGAATAATTTTTGTGGGAAAGGCAAGAGAAATTCATGAATAAAAAAGGGCATGTGTGATTTCAAAAGCATGCATGCCCTTTGGGATCCATGAAACAACAGGCATAAACATTTATGAGCCCAAAAGTGTTTATGCAAAGGGCATACACCCTTTTCATATTTAGAAATTTTTTGTTCCTGCTTTCCCTCTAATTATGCATTGTTTTTAGGCTTGGGGGGGCTCGAATCTAGCCAAACTTTGTCATGGAGCAGCCAAGGGGATTAATAATAAATTTGGGGTTTTTTTCCTTCTTATCAACACGTATAATTAGACAAATTTTATTATTAAAAAAAATTATATGGGTTTGTAGAGCGGAAAGCATAGTTTTAGAATATATAATTTTTTTAATGTTAGAATACTATTTATAATTATTACTTAATTTCTACATAACATACCTTGTTATAGTCTATATACATATCATCACAAATTCTCTTGTAACTTTTTGAATATTGATAGAACGCTTATAAAACTTATATCTCAATAATCTACACATTATCAAATATGCTTTCAAAAAAAATGATTTTCATGAAGTTAAGGTCAAAAAGTTGTGTTTGTACACTTACAGTTTCAATTTTTCAGTTGACTTGTAAAATTATTTAAAAATTATATATATAATAAAAAATATTCTCAACAATCTTCTACATTACACCTATCCATATATGAAATCTTATACAAAAAAATTATCGTTTACTCAAAAAAACGTGTTCATACACATGTAATCTCTTTATCTTTTTACAAAAAATGACCAACCTATTATCATAAATGCACCTATTTTACACAAGTTTATAATCTAGGTATTGAAAAAAATTATATATTTAGAAACTACATTCAAAATGCTACAATTCATATTGTTATGTCATTGTCAAATTCCTTTTCGAATTATCCTATTATTCTCTTCAAGTTTAACTATTGTTATTTTTAGAAAAAAAGTGTCACTTTATACACCCACCTTTTGTCCCCCATTATCATGCATCTACCCTAAGGATAAAGAGAGAGAACATAAAAATAGAGTATGAACTAAGGAGGTTGATTTTAAAAGGAAATATTGCAAAGGTAGTTGATTAGTAAAATGACTTCAAGAAGAGAAGGAGGATTAAGTGAATACAAGGAGGCTTAAGATCCATTGAGTAGGTAAGAGTGAACAAGAAAGACCTAGTAAATGTAAAGTGATCAAAGAGATAAAGAGGTTGAAAATAAAAGACAAAAAATGATAAGAAAAGACTAGATATTTGGTAGATGTAAGTGTATATTTTCATCCATATCAGGGAAACTTGTTAGTCACTCTACATCAAGATCCTCAAAAGATAAATTTAACTTAAACTTACAAGGAAAATATACATAGAATAAATGTACATAGATCATAAGATTAACTTGAAATTTTACCTTCGTATAAGTAAAAAGTGTCATCCTAATAGAGACAAATGTAGTAGTGGATGGGCTAGCAATTGGATCTAAAAATATAAATAATGGCTGCATCAAATCAAATGTTACAAATGTTGATTGTGATGATGAACGCACCATCACCTTTTGGGACTTTAAAAAATGACATATATATTATTCAATTTTTATGTAAATTAATTGTTAGCTAAATTAAGTTTACAAATATAACTTAAATTTAACATAAAATTTATATAAAATATACCTACATTTGTGTAGTGGTAGATATCTGCACACCAAATATGCGTGCCAAAAACTCATCACTCATAAAAATATTATCAACACCCCCTGAACCACCAGCACCATCATCATCATCATCATAAGGTAGAGTGCACATAGCTTCATAAGAACTATAAGGGTAGGTTTGGGTATGTACACTAGGTGGTGTATCTCTAGCATCGATTTGTGAGAGCCTACTCATATGTTGAATGAATGTATCAGTGAGAGAATTAAGAGCATACAGAGTGTCGATCTTCATGACATGCTAAACTATAAAGGGGATGTTAGGCTCAAGTGGCTTTTGGATATGGATTTTTGTGGGCTGATTAGGCACATGACGTGCACTTGGTTGATCCTATGCAGAGCCTTTCTCTTAGCCCTAAAACTCACTATAATCAAAATAGTTCAAAATCTCATTGAGGACAAACTTACTGTAGATTTCTTCAAAAAATACAATACCTCATGGTTTTTACATGGTAGATAATCAAACACCATCCACCATTGGTCCTAAAAATTGGTTGTGATTAAATTATGTTAGCAGTGATGGATTGGAAGATGTTTAACAGTTACTAAAAATGGTGAATTGGTGGTTGGTTAATGAATAAGGTGCAAATGGAAGATTTTGATATTTCTTTGTTCTTGACCTCAAGTGATAATAATTTATCAACATAATAAGCCCTATAACTATTCAAATATGAAGCCCATCTATCAATTTTACTTGTTATGAAGTCGATTTGACCTAATAATGTCTCTAAGGAATTGGATAGATAGGTGCAATGGGTGTTGGTGGAAGTGGGATCCCTCATTCTTCCAATTAATTCTTCAATTTCAATTTTATTTCCCATAATGTGGTCAACTAGACTCTCCTAACTACCTAGGGGATTTTGTGAAACTATAAGAGGGTTAGGAGGAGGAACAAGAGGTTTCTGTAGCGGGTTAGGTGGAAGATTAGGAGGAGAAACAAGAGGGTTAGGCAAAATAACATGAGGGTTACCAAGATGAGCTATTAAAAATAAAATATTTCTCACTAAAAATTATTAAAATTACTAAAAATTAGGGTTAAACAATGCAAATAACTAAAATTTAGGGTTAACAAGTGTATATTTTTAGCACTTACCTCTTCTAAGTGATGACATAATTGATTAAAAAATTCTTGGGATGAATTCTATCATGGTTTAGTCTCTCTCACCTAAAACTCAATCATAGAATGTGAGGTTAACAAAAGAAGCTCGAATACAAAATGAGGAATTTTGCATTCATTTAATTTTTTTAGTTAAACAAGTAATGTGATCATGTTATTAACATGATCACATTATTGAAAACAATAATAATATGATCACATTATTAACATAATCGCATTATTATTTTATCGAGCCATAATTTAAATAATACGATTGCATTAATTTTTTATTTTGGTTACATAGGTAATGCGATCGCATTATTAATGTGATCACATTATTAACATGATTATTTTATTATTTTAAATAACACAATCATGATTGCATTATGGCTCGGTAATTACCAAGCCATAATTAAAATGATGTAATTGCATTAATTAAATAACGTGATTGCATTACCTAAAATGTCCACAGAATTATCCCCCAACTCCATGCACTTACCTAGTTTAAAATCATAATATATATCTAATTTTACCTAATAAAATACATGTTACACATGTAACTCGAACACATGAGTGTATTGAAGAAGGTGAAAAAAGGATAAAGGAAAGCATGTGTATGACATTAATGAACATGTTATTCAAGAGGGGTGTAGCCTAACTTCGCAAATAAGCTAACCAAACTAGATCATGGAAGGGGGCATCAAAATTAGGTGTAAACTTGGAATTTTCCAATGTAGATGTGGGCATTTCAACGCCATCCCCTCATGTAGTTGTACCTGATGAAGAGTTGGTGCACTAATATGTTGTTACATCGAATTTTCATGATTGTGATGATAAAATTAATCTTGAAAATATGGAATATATTGTATTAAATAACAACAAAAAACCTAAATGTAGTAAATGTAAAGAAAATCTAGCAAGCTCAAGTTTAGATAGTTTTCTTGAACTACCAATAAAGAAGGTTGTGCATAATTCCCTTTGATTATCAAATGGTGCAGTGAAATTGAGAAAGAACTCTCAAATTTTAATTGCATATAACTTTTTAGGAATGCATCATGACCAAAAAACATGAGATAATTAAATAAAGGAAATTAAGGCCAAGAATAAATATAAATAAAAGAGAAAAAAGCATTAAGATAAATTGACAGGGATTGAAGGGGCATGAAAATTTGAGAATAAGTTAAGAATAAAAGAAAAGGAAAAACAAAGGCAAAGAGAAAAGCATGAAAAGGAGCAAAAAAGGAGCATCAGAAAATGATGAGAGAGTATGAGAAATTAATGAAAGAGATAGAGAGATAGAGAAGGTCAAAAAATATGGCAAATCCTTTTCAAGAACAATATCCAATTATGATGTAAATGATGAACATCTATGCTTCTTCCTTTACAAGCACATGGAATTATCAATTAGACAATTCACTTACTCCAACTAATCAATTTTAGATAACAAGTTGTCTTTAACAAGGGTGAACACTCAATTTACATGCAATGATAGGTGGTATGATAAACACTCCAACAACATCAATGGCAGTGAAAAACATCCCAACAAAAGATTAGAAGGAGCAAGCTCTTGAAAAACTATAAATATGCAACTTTTTGTCTTGAAGGAGTAAGCTCTTGAAAAATTATAAGTATGAAACTATATTTTTTTTATTTTGAAGACTAGACAAAGACTTTTCTTATATATACAATGAGCAAGTATGAGAAAACAACCTTGTTTTGTGCAGATTAGTTTGTTTAGTCATGTCTAATGTTATGCTATGTAAATTATATATTATATAAATAATATTATCATAGCCTTTTCTAATTAAATTATTGAGTATTATTATACAAATGAAATAAACATGTTTATATGATTCACATTGTCATAACCTTGTTTTTAGTGAATTGAAAAAAGGATTTATCACCCTCACCAAAGTTTCAAGTGACGGAGTGCAAGCATGGACTCATTCATTCTCAAAATGTCATCATCAATGACAACATAATATTTTTCTGAATGTAATTCATACATATATATGAAATATTTATTTGTATGAATTGCATTTGTGCAAATGATTGTTGTTATAATATTATTTTCATGTCATCCATTACACAAGTTAACCTTAAATGATCAATAAGTTTTCTAAGCCCAAATTACTCATTACGAATGATTCACATATCGACTACACTAAATTAAGCTACATTTACTACAGTTTAAGAATTCACATAATGATTCATAGATTGATAAAATTATTTATGTTTCAACAAACCTCTAAACCCTGAGACTTGCACCTAGTTCACCATTTCTGTAGAATTCAAAATAAATTAACTTAGAATACTAAAATAAAGACAATTCCTTTCAGTTCGTGATGGATACATTTAATCCCAAGAATCAATATAACAATTCACATATCAAAAAAAAAAATTATGCTCAACAAACATTCTAAGCCATGTTCACAATTTTTAATTAATTTGGCTCGTAACCTTAGTGAGGTATAAAAATTCTTAGATGTAAGCAATGATGGCTAAACATTATCTAAATATTCATCATTTTGAAAAATACTAGTGCAAATTGAGATGGCTCTCTTGATAGCTATGTTTAATTTGGGATACAAAATCTTTACGTTTGTGAATCTTGAGGCCTATAATTCATCATTTCTAAAAAAATCAAAAGAAATAAACCTAGAATACTAAAAAACCATTATTTTTCGTCCATGATAGGTAGATTTAATCCCAAAAAGTAATAGAATAATTCATATATTGACAAAATTATTTATTTTTTAACAAACATTCCAAGACATGTTCATAATTTTTTAACCATCTAAATCATAGCCTTAGTGAGGTATTAAAAACCTTACTTGTAAGCAATAATGGTTAAACAAAATATAAGGCCTAATCATGTTGAAAAATACTAGTGCAAATTGAGATGACTCTCTTGAAAGCTCTACTTAATTTGGGCTACGAAATATCTATGTTTGCAAAGCTAAGGCCCTGCACCCAATTCACCATTTCTATAGAATTCAAAAGAAATAAACTTAGAGTACTAAAAGAATCCCATTACTTTCAGTGCATGAGGGGTAGATTTAATCTCAAGAATCAACATAATAATTCCTAGATTGACAAAATTATTTATTTTTAAAAAAACATTTCAAGCCATATTCACAATTTTTTAACTATTTGGTTAATTGCCTTAAAAAAAAATCACATGTAAGATATAAATCTCTATGCATACGAAGCCCAAAACCTGCGAGAAGCAAAATGCTAGTGTTATTGCAAGATGGTGATGTGTTAATGCTTGGTCACCTCAAACTAGGTGTATGCATGGACTCAAGGTGGCGATGGGTTAATGTTTGGTCACCTCGAACTATTTATATGTTTGCTGATTAGCAGAAAAGTTTGAAATGTAAATGCCAATCCTGTCAGTAATTATTTCATGGTTACAGTCAACGAATGGACTCACAGATAATTGGTAGAGCCACCATGTTGAAGACAATTAACAACTATTTGCTTTGGGACGATTACTCCTTCGATATAATCATAAAATTCGCTATATATTCTACTATAAGTGCTACTTTTTAGTGGAGGAACAACCTTTTTCTGCCATTAAAACACAGGGAGAATGTCCCAGTGCCTCCACTCTTGTTCCTTCTGATAACGTGTCGAAGGAGGCTACAAATAGCGAGTTAAACTTAGCTATTGTGTTATAGGGAATTGAAAAGGGAGAGGTGGTGGGAACGTTTGAATAAACAAGGAGAAAAACATTATGAAGGAGAGGCTCGAGGAAAACATGGTGCAGAGATTCTAAACCCAGACAAGAAAGGTTCTATAATTTGGCTGTGAACCTTCAACACACCCGAAGAAGCTATTGCAGCATATGATTGTGCGGCTTTTAGTATGTGTGCTTCAAGGGTTATTCTCAATTTCCCTTGAGTTAAGATGTTACGTGGATTCCCATTTTCAGTCTTCCACTTTTCACACTTCATTAAACGTATCAAATAAAAGGAGCATAAAGAGTATGTAGCTTGTAAGGTGGTAATATTTTTGATTGGTTGTTTTTTATTGTTAAGGGGATGAAGATGTCATGAGTGCTAATTTGATTACAACTAGGTTCGATGTTGGATAAGTAGCTTGAATCTACATTACAATGATGTTTATGTAGGGACAAGATATTGAAATCTCAGAGTCTATTTTGTAGTTTATGATCGTCCATACTACAAATATATTAATATATGGAGCAATTAAATTAGACTTAACAACATAGGAAAACACCAAATGAAGAAAGGGCAAGGCAATAAAGAATATGTAAGTATTGAAATATTTCAATGTATGTTAGGCGATGACAATGAATGGCAATAAAAGATTTTAAGTCTTGTTCTAAAATGTCAATCACAACATTCTTAGATCAGTGTTGCATTAGTGACTTGATTGCTCGTTATGTTATACCTCTTCCAAATTTATTTTTCAACATAATTATATTAAACAATAATATTATACTGTATTACTATACATTAGTATTATATTATAATATTAATATAATAAATAGAATACAAGATATAATTTTCTTTTTTGGTAAAGAGTGGTTTTGTAAAATATAAGAATGTAAATCAGTAGTTATACTATTATTATTATAATTAATAATATTATTGAGTTCTATTATATATTATATAATATTATACTATATAATATATATTATATTAATTTTTATATATAAATCGTAGTTGGGTAATTGAACAGTTCGATGGAGGCCACAAATTATATTGGTGGATGTCATATATCATAGGAATTTGTGTGTCTTATATTTTAGATTTTTCGAGTCCATCTCTTGAAATATCTTATCATTCTCCTCACTATTACTATACTTTATTTGAGGATAGTTTGAATGCACTTTAGCTTCTAACACCCTATTGTTACTCTATACTATGTGATTGGGTACAATCAACTTATAAATTAAAATAATGTAACAAAATATTATATATAATATATGATTAAAAATGCACTATAACTTTCAACTCCCTATTGTTACTCTATGTTAAATAATTGAATACAATCAACTTATAAATCAAAAGAATATAACAAAATATTACATATAATATATGATTAAAAACACATGAAAATTAAATGCAATGCTACCAATATATTATCAATCTTAAAAAAAAATAATGAGAAGAATAACAACACATAGCGCAAAGCAAATAACATCTAACCCATAGATAAATCTCTAAATAAAATATTTAAATAGCACCGACTCGTAATACGCCTCAGGCATTGTCGCCAAGCTAGGCATTCCGACCATATTTTGAGTCACCATAGCTGCCACCAGTGCACCTTTCGTTATAGGTCAAGAAGCCGTCAGGTTATAAAAGAGCAAAAGAGTTCAATATCTCAAAGTATCGCCGCCTGGTTTCCCTTCATCGCTCATCTACTTTCCACTCTTTGAAGCGCACAGGTTTGTCTACGCTTACCAAATGAAGGAAGGGTACACCAACCAGGCAGAGCGGTGGAGAAAGTGTATGGAGGGCAATTGGGCGATAGTGTTGAATACATGCCTACAATTGGAAGGGGTGTATGTGGAGTATTTGCATAGAACCATCGGGTAAGCCATGAATCTGTTGGGAATATTGATGTCCAATCTTTTGTCATGACCTTCTGCAGACAGTTGTTTAGTTTAATTAGATAGATAAGATTCTTAACTAAAAATTATTGCGTAAAATAGTTATATATATATATATATATATATATATAATTAATGATATAAATATATTGATAATAATAAACATCAGGGTTAAAAACATACATAAATGTCATACTCAAATTTTTAAAAGAAAACGAAATGCCATAAAAGACATATAAGTAGTGAATGATTTAAGGTGAGATGTATACTGATGGTATTTCAAGGGATATTGTACATCAAGGGGTCTATATCATACATGAGGCCCAAATTCAGTGCAATTATTGGATTCAAATGACCGATGTGTATTGCAAAGGGGTCCGCAGCTTGTAAGGTGGCAACATTTTTTATTGGCCATTTTGTATTGGCAAGGATGGATGAGGACATCATGAATTCGATTATTTAATTATGGAAGGGCTCCACATCTCATGTGCAATACGAATCAACTATGCAATATCGCAGATCCTAAGATGAGATATTGAAGTCTTAGAATCTATCTTTTAGCTTTCATTTATCCATGATGTTAATATAGTGATGCTTAGAGCAATTACATTAAGGTTCAAAACATACAAATATGTCATATTCTAACCCCTAAAAGAACTAACAAAGCCATATAGAACTTGAAAATAGTGAAAGATTCCAATCTGAGATAGGCAACAATGGTGAGAGGAAATGACAAAGTATTTTTGATGATATCATACACCAAGAGGCCTATATCAAACACTAAACCTAGATTCATTGCAACGTTTGTATTTACATGTCCATTACACATTTGAAAAGGGGTACTAGCTTGTATGGTGGTGGCATATTTGAATGAGCATTTATTATTGTCAAGGGTGCACGAAGATGTCATGAGAGATGCTCTGATTGCGATAGGGATCCAAGTCTGATATGTAGCTCAAATAAACAATACAATGTCATTGATGTGGGGACAAAACATTGAGATGTCATAACCTACTTATAGCTTTCGTACACAATTTTAGTGTATATAGTATACCTTCATTTTACCAAAAAATAAAAAAATTCATCCCTTATGCTGTAAAAATAGAATTATATTTATAATATTAATATATTTTATGAATAATAATATAATATAATCATATTTAATAATATTATAATATTACATATATTTTTTTAGATAGGTACTTGGCTTTTACTAGAGCTCCACTTGGTCTGGGACACAATTGGGGCCTTAGATCCCTAAGTGATCATCTATCACAAATACCAGATGTATAAATAATGGTCACAATTGGTCCAAAAATATTAACGAATGACTATAACGGGTCCGAGAATACCAACAATAGGCCACAACCGACCCAAGAATAATAATGATTGACCACAATCGGTCTCCGATACTATACTAAGATTTGAACGTAGGTAGTATTTGAAATAACCAAGTCACTTTACTAACTCATCTACATCTCATCGATTGTATTATTATTATTATTATTATTATTATTATTATTATTATTAATGTATTAGAATTAAATTAATATATATATATATATATATATATATATATATATATATATATATATATATATATATATATTTTAAATTATATATATTCAAATAGATTTCAAAAACTTGATAATTCGTCCCCGTATTAATGGTATTATAGTGATGTTTCAATCAACATATCATATGTGGAGTGCACCACAATTAAATCAATATTCATGGTGTTTTTATCCACATTTGATAATAGTAATCGATCAATCAAATATACCGACACATTGTAAGAAAAAACAAGGTAATAAAGAACATACAAATCATAAAAGATTTCAATGAGTAGTGATAGTGAGTGGCGGTGATAGGTATTTCATGTGATATCATATGTCACGAGCCCCATATTATATACCAAACTTAGAGTCAAGAAAGTGGTTGGATTTACATCACCTACATCAATCATTGCAAAAAGATTTATAACTTGCAAAATAATGACATCTTAGATTTTCTATTTTCTACTTTAACACTAAATTTTAATGTCACATGGGCTAATTTAATTAAAACAAGACTCCAGATCTGAGCGATATATTGTAATATTACTTTCATTCATCTATTTTAAAAAGAAAAAAATAAACAGCATATTGTCATTAACGATGTCACCAATCTTTCTGCTGTCTTTTCAAAAAGAAAAAAAATCATAATTCGAATAATTTGTCTGCTCATTTACCAGCGGTCCACTGCTGTTTATCTATCGTCTTCAACGAAAGGGGAACAGTCCGAATGGAACAGTCTGGAGAGATGTCTGACAACCTGAAAACCAACGGAGGTTGAGAAATGAATAAGCAAATTTTCCTACACAGACACTCCATATTTGGCTGCGGTGGACTTTCTCTGCATTTGTTACAGTCCAGCGGTTCAAGTACTAAATTTGGGGGCCGTATGATCTTATTTACATTTGTTAGCCGTAGAATACAATCAGATTATTTTGTTTTAAATAGTATTTAAGGTGAAATTTCGGGCGGACTGTCAAAAACAGTAAAGGATTATAACAAGTAACGAGGATTATGATAACGATTTTTGTAGAAGTTAGTAGAATGTCAATTGAGATTTGAAAGTAGTTTGTAATGAGACATAAACATTTATTTATCGGCACCATTTAATCAATAACAAGTACAGGTACCAAGGATGTTAAAAGATTTTAATTTGTTATTAATATAACTTCATTCTCAATGTATTAATCGTAACCAAATATTGTAACTGCATCATACCAAGAAAGATTAGTTTACAGCATATATCTGTTTTTGTGTAAGGTTTTGTCTGCCAGGGCTCTGTGTCTTCTACCTCGACAGCATTTGTGGGTGGAAGATCCACAACATTTTTTATTAACCATGGCCGAAACCATGTCTTTTTGCGATGAATGGTATTTCCATATTACTCTATAAAATTTGAAACTGTAGTTTTTTCTCCCATATGCACTCTATGCTCTTCTGGTTCATGAGTTTTAATGTTTCTATGCGAGTTGGCAGCAATAATCTCTTGCACCCTAAAGAAGACAGAGAAGCCAAGGAACTGTGGCTCATCTGCCGTTTATGTCATCACAAGGTTTGTGAGAGCTTTACAAAAATTGAATAAGTCTCTGGTTTTTTACACCAATGAATGAAAATGACCTTTTAATGTGCAGAAATTGGATCTGGAACAATAATATAACTTCCCAGCGTTGTTGGCTTATTCTGTGAGACTGAAATAATTGTAAACATTTGTAAATGGGGTTTTTCTTTTGAAATGATATGCATTTTCATATCTTATTTTCTTTGGTGTTTAGTTTGGTAAGTATTTAGTTCATTAGTTCATTTACAGGTTGTGTATGTAGTTCAATCTTTTCTTCTTTCTACATAATTTAATTTTGAGTTTATATATATTTTTTAATTAATATGTTAAGTTTTGTTTTGTTTTTTAATTTATAATTGATTGATTGAAGATGAATATCATGTTTATTTGGTTGGTCTTTTATTATATATTTTAATTTTTTTTTCAAAATATTAAAAATGATATTGTGATAGCAAATTTGACAGTGATTTTATAATAGAAGTAATTTTCCTCATGTTACAATAGAAATAACTCTTTTATTAGAATTTTTATACATTATTCTTACAAAATATATTATTCTAATGCAAAAATGATGTCACAATAGAAATGATCTTTCGATTAATATAACAATTCTTAATAAAAATGATATGTAATAATATTCAATAAAAATAATAAATACCACAATGAAAATGTGTATTAATATAATATTCTTCAATTAAAATGATATTATAATGAAATTAGTCCTCCTAAAATAATATCACAATAAAATTAACTTCTAATTATTAAGATTTTTATATACTATATTAAAAAATATTAATATAATTCTTCTTTTAACATAATATTTTTTCATGAGAATAATATTACAATGAAAATTGACAATAAAATTAACCTTCTAATTATTAAAATTTTCATTCTCCATTTTTAAAAAATATTAATATAGTTCTTTTGACATGATAATTTTCAATGTTCTTAATATAATATTTTCAATAGAAATGATATTATAATGAAATTGACCCTTTTACTAAAATAATTTAATTAAATAATGTCATAATTAAATTTATTTTTTAATTACTTAAATATTCATATTCTATTATAAAAAAATATTAACATAGTTTTTACTTGTAAAAAATATATATTAATATAGTTTTTCCCTGTAAAATTATTTTGTGGAGAGGTATTTTATAATATCATTATTTTATTTTATTTTATTTTATTTTTTAAGTATCGAGATTTTTTTTTACCAAAAAAAAATATTAATATTGTTGTATAATTATATTGATCTGATTTATCATCAATTAATAAGAAATTTGTGAAGAAAGTATTGAAATTATAAATAATTGTAGAATGTGAAGAACCAGTAAATTTTTTATAAAGAAAATAAATTTATAAATAATTATAATATGTGAAAAATCCAATATCATTATAAATAATTATTGCGTTGAAGTTGATATCTTTTCAAAGTTTGAATTTTATGTCTTAAATCTTACTAAAATATTATCTGATTTTTCATAGATTAAATCATATACTTGATTCCATCATTTAAAGTGTCATATTTTGTTTTAGGTGAAAGCTGAAAACTACTGCATTTACAGGCATGTGATAAAGCACGAAGCAATTGAAAAGACACAGTATCTGAAAGACTTTACTATGGACCCAACATTGCAACGTACAAAAACAGCCAGATGTCCAAATTGCAATTACAACGAGGCTGTATTCTTTCAGGTGAAAGAAAACATTTATTCTCCTTAATGTTTTATGTTTAGAGAGTATAGAAGTTGAGAATTAAGATGATGTATTTGCAGGTTGCAGATAAAGGAGAAGATGGCAGTAGCATGTGTCTCTTCTATGTTTGTTGCAATAAAAAATGCTGCTCTCGCTGGAGAGATGGAGATAATTATTAATATATACATTGGATTCTCTTAATCTATCTGATAAGTTTTCTTTGGTTTTTTCACAATGCCTTCTGGTATATATTATTGGGGCATGTTTTAAATTCACTTTAGTTATTATGAGTGAACGTTTACTCCACATTTGTGGTAATAATGATTACTTTTCAATTTGAACACAATCTAAGAAAGATGAGAGACTTTAAAAAATATTAAGATTTATTTGCTATAAATCTTTAAAAGGTGTTTGTGGACGAATTTAAATCGTACATATCTAATAATTATTATAAAATTGAAATAAAATTATGAGAAAAGAAATTAAAAATTTGTGAGAATATTGGTTTAGATCTATATAATTTTGTAATATAGATAAATTAATTTAAATTAAAATTTTAGATAACAATCACATTATTTTTAATTATATTAAATAATATGTATTAAAAAGTTTTTTATTTAATCAATTAATATGTTTAGACACACTTTAGATATTTTAAATTGTTATTTTGAAAAAAAACTGTAAATATTTATAGAACAATTTGATCAAATAATGGTTAAAGGTTAAATTAGACAATTGGGTAATCTAAGTGGTGTTGAGTCAAATAGTGGTTGATTGTCAATTTAGAGTTGGAGATGGTTATATAATTAATAAGGTAAATGTGATATTATATAAAAATTTAAAATTAATTGTAAAAAAGTTTTTCTCCATCTTAAAAGAGGGTTTGTAATATTGAGTGTTGTACATTTTTTTATATTTATATTAGTTGAATGGTTTTTTAACATGTAAAGAAAAAATTTATCAACAAAATATGTATTTTTTGTAAAAACTAATTTTTAGAACATTTGCATATGAATATTAATTATGTTCAAGTATCATTTTTTGATTCCATCTACAGATTTTGAAGGGTGAATTTTGTGTCACATGTATCTACTCAAATCTGAAAAAAACTGTGTTTCTTGATATTGTATCTTGTTTTCCTTGTATATATATCATTTATCATTGCCCCTCTCTTTAAGGAGGGGGAACTAATGTTTATTTTTTTATTTTATTGTTTTTCATTTTGTATTTTCTATTTAAAAGTACATAAAACTTATAAAAATTTCTTATCATATGATGGAACTACTTCTCTAAAATGTAAATAGAAATCGCTCATTTCATAGTGATATTCTCTTTCTTTTCACTTTATACAATTTTATGTTGGATGAGTCATTAACATTATTAAAAAGGTTTTAGTGATATTAAATTGCACTAACATCTTTTGGTGACTTTGTTGGGGAATGAGGTGTCTTATACCTTAATCTTTCTTATTCATGTTATGCCATTGGTTCACCCTACTCTATGAGTATATTCTTTGGGCCTTTCTCTTTGGCTCAATATATGATCTACTTCTTAATTTGAAAAATAAAATTCTAAAATTTTCTAAAGATTGATCTTAATGTGCAGATAAGAGATGTATTTGCAAAAAATCCTCAAATGTTGAAGAGTCAAGGTAGAACATCATCATCCAATTGGATGATTATACCCCTACGTCATTTTCATGAGTAAATGGGTAATTAATTATATACAAATTTTATTATTACAATGTATTTGTAGAAAATCCTCAAATGTCAAAGATTCAAGGTAGAACATCATCATCCAATTGGATGATTATGTTCCTATGTCATTACCATGAGTAAGTGGGTAATGATTTATATGGACTTCATAACAAATTTGGATATATATTGAAGTGTGCACAACACAATTTTGGTCATATTAGATAAGTTGACTAAGGCATGACAGTATATTGATGGAAATCTTTTAGATGATAGAAAATAGCCGGCAAATAATTGTCATAGAGTGAGTTAGATTGAACTAATTGCCTGTGACATGGATAGGATTTGAATTTTATCTTTTGAGCTATATATTGAAAGCCATAGTTGAGATGAAACTCAATTTCAATCGTACTATCTCAAAACATATGGATAGATAGAATGAGTTAACTATGTTTTCAAATATATGTTCTTGATATATGTGAGAAATCAACAAAATACATGGGAGGACCATTTTCACTTCATAGAGTTTGAATATAGCACTTATCATTCATACTTAAATGTATCTTTTTTTTTATCATTCATCCTTATATGTATCTCTTTTTGAATCCTTGTAGGATGGGACACTTCAATATGGTAGTGGTTAAAATGCCAAATTAGGAAAATGAAAACATGTAAAACTAATAAAGAATGAATCAATTTTTAAGATATTTTTTTAATGTGAGATATGGTCTACATCAAGTTTCACCCATAAAAAAGCTTTATCACATTTTGAAACAAATCAAAACTCTTTTATTTGTTGTGGTTACTTTTGAGATAAATAAGAAAATCACTTAGAGAACTTATCATCTTGCCCTTGTGCCCCCCATTCCACCCCCTTTCATATATTCATGTTGTTTTCCATATTTGGCACATTCCACCCAGTTTCATACATTCATGTTGTTTTCCATATTTATCTCCTTCAGATATATGTTGGTAATCATTTTCACATTATATATTGTCATGTTCTTCAAAGGAATCTCTAATATCATAGGCTAGCACAAGGTTAGCTTATTAAATAAAAGGTCTACTAGGATAAGGTGTAGTGGGATTGATATGGAAAGTGTAGTGCATCTTGGGATGACAAATATGTATTATGTAAGGAATACACATTTATTATATTATGCACTATGTCAATTATTTATTATAAAGAGGATATAACATCCTCCAAAAATATTTGGCTTATTATATTTTTTCAAAAATATAGGCTCCCATATGATTTGGACAAAAACTTAATTATTAGTTGTTATTTGGATTATAATACTAGATTGATGATTGTTTTTATCATTTTATATCAAAAAATATGTTGTCAAAATTTTAATTATTATACAATTTTTATTAGATAATAATGATTTGTTTCTTTTACGTTATGAGTTGTTAAATTTTAAGTTATTCATATTTATTTTAACACTCATATGTTTGTCCCTATTGGATTGAGCCTTGTGTTTCGTACCTGATCATTGTTTGAGGATGAATACAATTGCACTTATCTACTACTTATGAAAATATATTTTGGTTGGATTTCTTCGTATTGCCTAAATTTGGCCACCAAGGATTCATTGACACATCAAAAATCATATGGAAAATACAAAAAGGTGAGTGTCCAATAAATTAAATATGTGGCACATGTATCTTTTCTGTTGATATTAAGTCTATTTCGTACATATTTGTAATCATGTGTTAGATACCATTAATGTTTTTTTTTAAATTTTCAAGTGCATGTATGGATGTAAAGGTTCACTTGATGTGTTACTAACCTAATTTAATTATGTAATTAAAAAATTTGTAAAAATACAATTGATATATAAGTTTGTCATCTATGAGATAAAGTTTGATAGTGCATTAAGATCAAGTTTGATTAAAGATTTTAAAGGTAAGAATTTTCTAGATCTATTTTATGATTTTAGAGAAGGCATCTTCATAGCCAAGCTTCATTTAGGGTTAGCATTAGAAGAAGGTAATCTCTATAAACAATTGTATGTCCTTTGAGTAACACAAATAATTGGCTATGTTTTCATTATTTTTATAGTATTATATTGTTTGATAGCATGAAATAATTGACTTCTTGTAAACAAAACTCAACTAATTCCATTTTATGTTTCATGAAATCATCTGCTACACCAAGCATAAGTACACCATTGGTATTAGTTTCAGAGTGGCTTCATGAATCCCTTAGATTAAAATATAATCATAATGTTATCGTTTAAAACCTATTCTTGAGTTTTGACCCTCTTAAAACTATTCGCATTCCCTTGGAATTATTCATTACCTTTTTACAAGACCTTATGGATCACCTTATCTATAAATTCAATCATAAAGGTAAATGTGTAAACCACTTAAGTGGTCCCTTAACCAAAAACTCAAATGATAATTTTGACCAAAGTTTGAAAGTTGATATAAAATGTTTTACAGGTGGTCCTAAATGTATTTAGGACACATTTTGACCAAGGGATGAGCTAAGACATTTTATAGAATGTTGATAAAGTTATAATATATCCCATGCACTCATTTATGGCATGGTAAAATGAGAATATTAATGTGTGTTGACAAGCCTTACCTACCCACATTGGTGTGTAAGGTGAGTTAATGCTAGAGAAGACTATTTTTTAAAACAACTAAAGAATGGGAAGGTACAAGTGTCACTTTTCCATTGGTCATTGAGTTTGAGTGTTTTATCTATAAGAGCAAGGAAAGTCTTCCTTGGATGATTTTTTTTCTCACTTTCAAATTATAGAGTTGAGGAAAGCTTGAGGAAGGAAAAAAGGAGATTAGAGAAAGAGAACTTGGTTTGGGAAGGAGTTAGCTTGCTTCAAAAACTTGTAGCAGTTTCCCTTGTGTACATTCAATTGTAAGAGCTAAGGTAGGCTTCCATGTCACCCATGCATTTTTAATTTTATCACTTTAAAAATATATCTTTATTCCCTTCTTGCATTGGGATTTCAAGAAGATGTAAGATTATATGTCTTACCCTTTTTTATTTTTTATTTTTTATGGTTGTCCATATGTCCATCATGTGTGTTTTTTTTGGTGCCTTTTTTTTGGAGATTTAAAAAAAATCATTCATTTTTGTTTTTATTTTTACAATGAATTATTTGATTTAAATCCATAGATCATTATGTTGTTAAAATGGGATTCAATTATCTACATGGTTTGTGCCTTTATGAATAAGGTGTGGGGAAAAGAAGTAAGTTCTAGGGAGTAACTGTAGAAAGTTGGGGCCCCAAAAAGTGGATATTTTTTTGTAAAAATTCAATTTGAATGCAAACATGTAATAGAATTTATGATTTAGGTTCAGTTATAACCAGACCTAAAGCATGTACACGTTTTAAAAGTGTGTACATTACTAATATTATGTAATGTGTAAGAGTTTAAAGTGAACAACTTGATCAATAGAAAGGTAGGGGGTGTGTTTACTAAAATATATATTATGTATAAGTTTGCATTTATATTGTTATATTATATTTTTTTTAGTAAATAAATTTATACTTCAAATTTAACTTTACACTTTAAATTTATTTTAGTAAATATAATAAATTAGGATCATTCTATGTATTATATAATTGGTCTTACACCTCCATGAGTTATGATTTAGAATTGGTCAGTACTTAGTCAATTTTAGAATTTTACTATTAAACATAAAGATTTTAGGGCCCAACTTTTGCAATTGAAAACCCAGTTTAGTTTGTCTTCACTTTGCCTCTGAGAATCTCATAGAAATGTGGTATTATCACTCTAAGAGTGATTTCTATGTAGTCACCTCCATCTTGCACCTCTGTCTACCAATCAAACTACATCTCTCTATTAGCTTAGGCTAGTCTAAGTAGAAGTCAAACTATAGGTGTTAATTAGGGGAATCATGAAATTATTTTAGGTGGTGATACATGTTTGACTAGTGTACTTTACTCTTTTGGTTCCTTTTGAGGTCACTATGACCATTTCACACCTAGATGGATTCCTTTCTGCTTTGAAACTATGCCCTTATCCCTTATTATCAATGCACTAGGTATCACCATTGTATTGTAATGTTTCAGGTTCCTTTGGCCTGATGGAATTGTAGTTGTCTGAGAACTTCTATTAGAAGCTTGATTGAGTTGAAACCTCACTCACCATTATTCTCTCTTGGTTTAATCATCTCTTCTTGTGTTAATATGTTGCCTCTAGGTCTAGGCTACAAGAATGAAGTTATCAGGTTTACACAGACCTCATTGACCTTAACTATAAGATGACACTGTATGGGGTAAAGTCTATTTTTAGATAAGTTAAGGTAAATCTCCCCAATAAGAAACTTTCTTCAAATTGACTAACTATAGGTATTGCTTGAGACGGTCTTGACTGTGTTTGATCTTAAATTGGATCTCAAAACCAACTTCTAACCTCTTTTCAATGTCTTAGTCCTATTGTTGTCATCTTGAGAATCTTCTCAAAATCTTGAAACTCCAAACATTGTCAATACTCTATTTCGGTAGTCATACACAGTCATGTAGGCAACTGTCTGATTTTATGTGAGTGCAATCTTCAACTTCACTTGGTTTCAAATGATTTTAGCTTTCCATTGGTCCCTTTGATTATGCGTAGACCATAACCATGCTATGAGAGCTTCAAAAAAGTGTAGAGACTTTGATTTGAAGCTAATCATTGGGGAATGAACTCTGCAACTACCAAAACATTATTCTTAGCTTTCACTGTGTTGTCCCTGAAAAATGACTCCTCATTTTTTTAGACAACATATGACTATTTTGGTCCTACATGGCCAAAATTGTCCCTCCCCTTTCCAAAAATTTGTTCTAAACATTCAATTTTGTCATTTTCGCAATTTTTTGGTAAAAGGATTAGCAGGTTAAACTGATTCATTAAAGGGTCTGTCGGCAAGCATCAAAACAAAAGCTTGAACCATTGAACCGTTGAACCTTGAACCATTTTGGTTCATCGGTTCAATGGGTTCAACGACCAATTGGTTCAACGTGCTTGGTTCAAAGGTATCAAAGAGACTCAATGAAATCAAAAGGATGAACCAATGAACTGATTGAACCTTGAACTGAAAGAGTTCAAAGTTCAATGGTTCATTAGTTCAAAAGTTCAAAGGCGGCCTCAAGCAAAGAGAGAAGCAACATGGATGATTCCAAAGGCAAGTACAAATGAAAGCGATGGTTCAAGCAAGGAGCGGGAAAGTGATTGAACCAGGAAGCAATGGAACAAAAGAGATAAAATAAACCGATGAACCAATGAACCAATGTACTTTTAACAGGTTCAAACGTTTAAGGTTCAACATGGTTCACACGGCTAGTGACCATTGACAGCCCTGTGGATGTCAAAATTTAAAGTAAGGGAATATCCGTTGAAATTCAAATAAAGTGCAAAACTCAAAGGAAGCACCAAGTGATTGACTAAAAAGATAGAATTCCTTCGAGTTTGTTCAAAGGCTGACAAACAACATTTCCTTCAGACTTTTTGTCTAAAGGAAATTATTAAGAGAAAGAGCCGTTAGAATTCTTTCAGAAGTATTTTCTGTGGGAAAATGACTAAGGCAAAGCCTGAAGGAATTCCTTCAGAATTTTATCTGAAGGAAAAGCCCAATTGTAGAGAAAAGCCCACAAAAAAATACCTGATGGAAAAAGACAAAGTGCAGTGGAAGCCGCCACATGTCCATTATAAAGCAGAGTGGAAGCTGCCATGTGTCATCTTCTGTAGGACTCCCAAAGGTTTCTAAAGCTTCTATAATTTAAGTAGAATACGTCATGTGCCCTATTATGACTCAACAAAATGTGACAAGTGTTTGCATCCATGTTCCCCTTTTGGAGTTGCTCGGGTAAAACGTGTCGTGGACCCAGCTTTTCATAAGTTTCTAATGAGTTTCATAACAATGGAACTTGCCACTAGTCAAAGACACAGAAAGGACCCCCCAAAGACTTAGGTAAGAAGGGATATAAAGAGCAAAGAAGCGCTTAAGCATTGAAGAGAGGAGTGAGACCAAAGGATCAAAAATATCTTTGAAAGAATTATTTTTGGTAGGTGAAACAGTGGATCGAGTAGACTTCTGAGTGCACCAAACCAAGGACGTGGCCTATTTTGTTCCATGAAGTAAAGACAAATATGCAAAGGACCAGACGTTCCATATTAAGGAGGAGACATGTCAGATGAAGGGACACGCCATAGTTATGGCAGCGCACTATTCTTAGCATGGTCTCTCCAGACTAAACTGGAGACGCATTAAAGACATTGACCGCAGCATGGGCTATCCCATGGAAAAAGGTGCCAATCCTTGCGTAGTGGCTATAAGTTTGTTAATTCTCTCATTTGTAAAGGAGACTTTCATTTTTACAAGAGTGAAACTCTACCCATTTTGAAAGAAGAAGATTGAGACTTTGAGCTCAGGTTGTAATTTCATTTTCATTGTTATCTGAATGAGAAAACAAGTTTTTCACAGTCTTTGTGTTGTTCTGACTTGTGTCATCTGAAGGTGTCCTTATTCATTTAATTTGGTAAGCAGAATTAGTGAAGGTAATAGGGAAGTGTCTTGAAACCAACTATGGGAAGACTTTGTGCTTTCACAATTGATTTTAGTATGTGTTTTTTCTTTTATTTTTGTGTTAAGGATTTTGGGGTGATTTTGTGCCCCCATTATCCTTTGTGATATAATCTTTAGGTAGTTGAGGTGGAAACTTTGCATTCTACTTCATCCTGCTGTTACTACACCCTTTGGTTAACTGGTATCTTATCTCACTACCTAAAAGAAACTCTTATTGTTTCCTATAAGAACACTTCTAAAAGAAGAGAAGTGCCTTTAGTGTTTACACCAAGATTTCTCATTTGTCTGTGAGCATCATCTCTGAAAGAAGAGAGATGGATGATGTATTCTACCCCTGTGTCTTACTTTTTGCTTATATATATGGTATATAGGCTCCATATATTTAATAGCGAACCTCCCCTTGATGAGAGGAGAGATTTGTCCCCTTGGATGTGGTAAACCTGTAACATTGGATGACCAATCTCCCTATGCTATGGTGATAGGAACTATTTTGGTCACCAATTAGCTGGCCGATAAAATATTCACCCAACTGTTGGGTGAATATTTTGTCGGCCAGCTAACTGGTGACCAAAATAGTTCCTATCACCATAGCATAGGGAGATTGGTTGTCCAATGTTGCAGGTTTACCACATCCAAATGGTAAAAATCTCTCATCTCATCAAGGGGAGGTTCCCTATTAAATATACAGAGGCTATATACTATATATATAAGCAGAAAGTAAGACACAGGGGTAGAATACATCATCCATCTCTCTTTTTTCAGAGATGATGCTCATAGACAAAGGAAAAATCTTGGTGTAAACACTGAAGGCACTTCTCTTCTTTCAGAAGTGTTCTTACAGGAAACAACAGGATTTCTCCTTTGTCTGTGAGCATCATCTCTAAAAGAAGAAAGATGGATGATGTATTCTACCCCTATGTCTTACTTTCTGCTTATATATATAGTATATAGCCTCCGTATATTTAATAGGGAACCTCCCCTTGATGAGAGGAAAGATTTATTGTCGGGGAATCCAAGAACAACACACCTATTCTGATCCCACTTATTAGGATCTTGCTCCTCAAAAAGAGCACAATATGATTACCAAATACAAGCAATTAAACATGCAGAAATATCTAGAAGTAACAAGTAACTAGAATTCACAAATAACACAAAATATGAGAGACAATACACTATCTTGTATTAATACTTGTACAGAAAAGAATACAATAAAGAGATGCCACACTCTTCCACCTTACAAAAGTTTGCCACACCTCAAGTGTACAGTAATTCTTCTTCAAAAGTTCACTCTCCTACCAAAAACGGTCCCAACACACAACTCACACACAGAATTGGTGTTCACCTCTCCAACCAGTCAGTAATAACCCTACAAATACACCAAGCACTCTAAAGTACTTCAAGTAGATCTCCCATGAACCTGCAACCTGCAATTCAACAGACCATACTTACACATGTAGATCTCCTATGAGCTTGCAACAACCTGCAACTCAATGATCTTACAATGGAAGGATCTTCCTTGCCTTCCTTTTCAGCTCATAATTACAATACATGCCAATGGGTCTATAAATAGATCCCAGACTTAAACAATAACTTAGACTCTTAATTTAGAATAATTATCCATGCAGCTCAAGACTCGAAATAGCCTTTACATGCAAACACTCAGTTCAACAAACTAACTGTTCGTGCAATGAACAGTTTTGGAACACACAGGTGATCGACGTCGGTCCTTGTCTAACTGGTGCTGACTGACGTCGACCAACTCCCTGCCGATGCTAATTGCCTTCTGCATTCATCATGACCGACGTCGGTCATACTACTGACGTTGGTGCTTCTGGAACTTCAGCATCCTCCTTTTCGTCTGCATAGTTGAAGCTTTTAGCTCCACAACCTAACAATCTCCCACTTGGAGATAAATAGCTGAAATTGTACCTGTACTTGTACATCATCTAGTTTGTTTCCTTGGCTTTGTATCCCTCTTCAAGATCACTCTTGAAGACCAACCACCACACAACTTGTGGTGCACCTCCTGTCATCCAAATCACTTGCCACATCCACATCTACAAACCATGTAGAAAATAACTTGACCCTGCATAGTATGTGCACCTGCTGCTGGTCCCTCTAAGAATCTACTAAACTGCCCTCCAATGCTTCTTTCTCGGATTGGCTCCTAACTTTCTGACAACTCCCACTACTTGGGAAAACTCAGGTCTAGTACATACCATGCACTTAACCTCATTATGTGAATCAAGACATTGTTTTACCCTACAACAAACACATCATACAGTAAAAGGATAATATAGCTAATATTATCCAACTTGGTAAAGAGAAACACAATGATCAAACCTCCATTATCCTGCAGCTTATTCAAGACCATATACCTGGCCTTCCATCTCACATGTCCATTTTTGCTCTTCTTCATCCTGAACATCCATTCGTCTCTCAGTGCTTCCTTCCAGCTGGAAACTCCACCCAAAACTATTGTTTGGTTCTCCTCCAAGGAATCACATCCTTCATCCATGCCAAGTTCCCACTGTTTCCTAGATCTACCTACTCTGCTTCTTTAACAACTTCCTGGTTCTTTACCATAAGTGAGCAACAAGTAGTGTAAAGAAGGGAAATGACGAATTTGAGGCTTACTTACCCTTTAAGTCCTCCATATGGGTGCTTGAGACTCCTTGACAGCTTATTGTCCACCCAAAATTCATCTCAGTGACTGATGTCGGTCACATCTCAGTCTGCACCCAACCGATGTCAGTTTCCTGCAACTGCCTCATCACTGACGTCGGTTCCCCCTGGTCGACACCGGTGTTTATCTATCCTTGAGTCACTGACGTCGGTCTATACATAGCCAACATCGGTCCCTGTCTGGACGCTGATGTCAGTTTTCTAACCAACGTCGGTCTCTGTATTTTTCTTGTGAGAAATGACTTCTACCCATGAGCTCCTTTTGGATCAAACCCTTGTCCAAATCACCCTTGCTCTACTCAAAATTCTTCAGCCCCTTCCATTGATCTCTGTTCGTCACCTTCTCCTTGAAAACCAAGGCTTTCCTACTCTTGTCACGAACATCAGATTCCTCAAGAAACGTCACCTTCTTCTTCTGCATACAGAAATCTTGATCTATGCTCTTCAAATCTGAAAGCATACCCTTTGACTCAAGAACATGCATCTCCTTCTTATTCATGTGACCAAGCCTATTAAGCCACATCTTCAAATCTATAGCTGAAGTAGATAACCCAGAAAGAGAATCAGTAATACAAGTAGATAGATAAAGCGTACCTACTTTCTTA
This sequence comes from Torreya grandis, assembly GCA_037957365.1. Taxonomy (NCBI): domain Eukaryota; kingdom Viridiplantae; phylum Streptophyta; class Pinopsida; order Cupressales; family Taxaceae; genus Torreya; species Torreya grandis. Next base: position 97,253 of record JARHVA010005588.1, read on the forward strand.
CCTCTTGCTACAACAAGTGCACCCTTGGTAACCTTCCAAGAGTCTGCTGTGAGAGTTACTGTGCAACCCTCATCACCCAAACTTCTTACAAAAATCAAATTCTGCTCTAGAACTGGGACATGCATGACCTCCTTTAACACCCATGTGTTACATGTCTGCAATTTCAGCTTCACTTTCCCTTTGCCAACCATCTAACAAGGCTTACCATCCCCTACACAAATTTCTCCAAAGTCTCCCTGGACATACTCATGAAAAAATTCCCTATTTGGGGATGCATGAAAAGAGGCACCAGAATCTAAAACCCAAGATTCTACTTTATTCAAAGAACATACCAGAGCATCATGTGCAACGTAATTTGCAACATCTGCTTCTTCTTCATGTCCTTCATGCTGATCTTCACCTGACCTGCAATCTCTCTTTAAGTGCCCTTACTTTCCACATTTCTAGCAGATTATTCTGCCATACGTAGACTTGGATCTCCTGCCTATCTTTGACTTTGATCTCCCACGTTCGATCTTCTCTCTTTGCCTTCCTCTGCCTTCAACACTCAAAGCATTCCCTGATGATTCACCTATGCTTTTCCTGTGTATCTCTTCATTCAAGATCACACTCACAACATCATCCACTTTTAAGATTTTTGAAGCAGATGCAGTATTAGAAACTGCCATTACCAAACTTTCCCAACTTTCAGGTAATGAACATAAGATTAAGAGAGCCTTAATTTCATCATCAAAATCAATATTGACTGAACTTAACTAGTTTACCAAACCATGGAAATCACTTAGATGACTATGTATAGATCCACCTTCCAACATTTGCAAATTAAATAATTGCTTCATAAGAAATACCTTATTCGAAGCTGAGGGTTTTTCATATAAATTTGCCAAATATTCCATCAACTCTACCATTGTCTTAGCATGTGATAAGTTGGAAATCACAGACGATGCAAGACTCAACCTTATAGATCTTAGAGCCTTCTGATCAAGAACCTCCCATTCTTCATCCTTCATATCTCGGGGCTTGTGATCAACCCCACCCAACGGTAAGTACAAATCTTTCTGATACAGATAATCTTCAATTTACATCCTCCATAATTGATAGTTCTTGCCATTAAACTTCTCCATTCGTAGTCTACTGTCTTCTACCATTGCTCTACTCCCACTCAAACAGAAACCCCTGTGAGTAACCTGTAATCAACACACACTAACTAGATCTAATCCAACCTGTTAGTATCCCAACCTAAAAGCTCTTATACCAATTGTCAGAGAATCCAAGAACAACACACCTGTTTTGATCCCACTTGTTAGGATCTTGCTCTTCATAAAGAGCACAATATGATTACCAAATACAAGCAATTAAACATGCGAAAATATCTAGAAGTAACAAGTAACTAGAATACACAAATAGCACAGAATATGAGAGACAATACACTATCTTGTATTAATACTTGTACAGAAAAGAATACAATAAAGAGATGCCACACTCTTCCACCTTACAAAGGCTTGCCACACCTCAAGTGTACATTAATTATTCTTTAAAAGTTCACTCTCCTACCAAAAATGGTCCCAATACACAACTCACACACAAAATTGGTGTTCACCTTTCCAACCAGTCAGTAATAACCCTACCAGTACACCAAGCACTTTAAAGTACTTCAATTAGATCTCCCATGAACCTGCAACCTATAATTCAACAGACCATACTTACATATGTAGATCTCCTATGAGCTTGCAAAAACCTACAACTCAATGATCTTACAATGGAAGGATCTTCCTTGCCTTCCTTTTCAGCTCATAATTACAATACATGCCAATGGGTCTATAAATAGATCACAAACTTAAAAAATAACTTAGACTCTTAATTTAGAATAATTATCCACACAACTCAAGACTCAAAATAGCCTTTACATGCAAACACTCAGTTCAACAAACTAACTATTCGTGCAACGAACAGTTCTAGAACACACAGGCAACCGACGTTGGTCCCTATCTAACTAGTGTTGACCGATGTCGGTCGACTCCTTGTTGATGCCAGTTGCCTTCTGCATTCATCATGATCAACATCGGTCATACTGCCAACGCCGGTGCTTCTAAAACTTCAGCATCCTCCTTTTCATCTGCATAGTTGAAGCTTTTAGCTCCACAACCTAACATTTATCCCCTTTAGATGTGGTAAACCTGCAACATTAGATGACCAATCTCCCTATGTTGTGGTGATAGGAACTATTTTGGTCACCAGTTAGCTGGCCAACAAAATATTCACACAATAGTTTTTGGTGACTCCGCTGGGGACACAGTAATTTTGTGCAATTTAGAACCTCAAGTTTTAGATTAAAAAATCACCTGTGTCTTACCCATTATCATTATAACCCTTATCCATTATAGACTCTAGCGACTCTGTTATGTGTCTTACCCATTATCATTGTAACCTTACCATCTTCCTCCATCTCTGTTATATTATCTGGTCTGCAAAACCAGAGCTGCTAGGAAAGAAAGCACAGTTTGAAGCCTCAAGCTTTAAGCTGAAGCAGGGCCAGTTTCTTTTCCATTTTTATCTTATAATATAGCAACTCCACTTAGATGTGTTATCCCTATTTTTCATAATCTAATCATGGCAGTTCGAGGCCCCTGGGGTAACTCATTTGGCCCACTTAATCTAACTCCACCCCTGCATGAGCTACCACTTAGTTCAAGGAAGAATTTCCCCAAATTCTTTGGTGATGGAAGAGTCCACCATGATGAACACATTGCAGCCTTCACCATAGCTTGTGGTGTGATAGGGGTGGAATTTGAAGACGTGGTAGTCAGGCTTTTCATGGAGACACTACAAGGTGCTGCTGCAGACTAGTTTTACCATCTACAGACTGGATTAGTGACTGGCTGGGACACTATTCAAGCCAAGTTTGAAGCAAGGTTCAAACCTGCAGAAGATGCTCATGCTTTGCTAGCCCAACTTACGTAGATGAAGAAGGAACCTCATGAGCCCATGAGGGATTTTATTGCAAAATTTGACAAGCTAAGAAACAGGATTCCCGCAGTTGCTCAGCCCACACACGAGAACCTCAAATGCTTCTTCATAGACTCATAGCTACCTGAAGTGATTTTTTTGCTAAGATGTGTTGGCTGCATAGATCTTGAATCTACTCAAGACTTAGCCACTGAGTTAGAAGATGACCTTATCTTGGCTAGAAAGATAAGAAGGGATTAAAATAGAGGCGCATCTTCCTTATCTTTTGATAACTCACTTGTAGCCACCACTGATCCAATGGTGCAGAAGCTAGCAAATGAAGTGCTAGTCCTCAGAAGACAAATGGCACAAGGGATGTCATGTGCTCCTTCATACAGAGATGTACCAAGGAGGACATTCCCTAATCAGGCACATCAAGGGCAACCTAATCGTCTTCCTCCCCCATAAAGGAACCTTGCCATTGAAGCACCTCCAGCCAACTCAGCAGTTGAGTGTTTGGAAATAGAGCATGATTTTTCTTTCCAACCTGAGTTTAATCAAGAAAATGACACTAGTCTCTTCACGGAGGATCAAGAAGAGTCAATGGAGACTCCCACATCAGTTTCTTGGATTACCAGGATGAACCCAGAAGTAAAGGTAAAGCATCTAAGGGATTATATGCTATGGTCACCCAATCCCAGAATTAGTCAGCTCAACAAGCTAATAAAGGAGAAATAGAGGAGCGACCTCAACCTATAATTTTGATTGCTAAGCGTGGGGCCACTCTGTCTATCCAGCCAAAGGACCCAGTGATTGCTAAGAAAGTAAGTATCCCAAACATTTCTACCCCTTCTCCTTCAAATTCACAGGCCAGTCCTCCCACCCCTCCCATAAACCAAAAGGAAGAACTCCCATCCCCTGTGCCTAGTCCAACCCAACCATTTGACATAATTGATCATGTCAAATGTCTCAAGACCCAAACGACGACCCCAATAGCCCAGATTTTGTTTAAGTCTTTAGGCAGGGATGAAATAGAAAAAGAATTGGTGGAGTGCGGCATAAGTGCAAAAGAACCCTCCCCTCTAAATGAAGAAGAATATTAGATATCTGAGGGGGACAATCAAGACATGTGTTGCGCTGAGCTATCAGAACAATAAATTATGGTACTAGGCCATGCTGCTGCCCATCAAAATTAGGAAAAGGAACTCTTTGCTAGGAGAGCAAAGATTCATGGTTTTTGGACCAAAATTCAAGTCTTGTTTTGGGGCAAGAAGAGAATAAAACCATGGGGGAGACACAAAAAATTGGTTTCTTGGTGGAGAGTTCCATTCACCCGTCACTGATTCTTAAACCATTGAACCTTGAAGCATTTTGGTTCATCGGTTCAATGGATTCAATGACCAATTGGTTCAACGTGCTTGGTTCAAAGGTATCAAAGAGACTCAGTGAAATCAAAAGGATGAACCAATGAACCAATTGAACCTTGAACTGAAAGAGTTCAAAGTTCAATGGTTCATTGGTTCAAAAGTTCAAAGGCGGCCTCAAGCAAAATGAGAAGCAACATGGATGATTCCAAAGGCAAGTTCAAATGAAAGAGATGGTTTAACCAAGGAGCGGAAAAGTGATTGAACCAGGAAGCGATGGAACAAAAGAGATAGAATGAACCGATGAACCAATGAACCAATGTACTTTCAACGGGTTCAAAGGTTTAAGGTTCAACATGGTTCATGCGGCTAGTGAACATTGACAGCCCTGTGGATGTAAAATTTAAAGTAAGGGAATATCCATTGAAATTCAAATAAAGAGCAAAATCAAAGGAAGAACCAAGTGATTGACTAAAAAGATAGAATTCCTTCGAGTTTGTTCAAAGGCCGACAAAGAACATTTCCTTCAAACTTTTTGTCTGAAGGAAATTATTAAGAGAAAGAGCTGTTAGAATTCTTTTAGAAGTATTTTCTATGGGAAAATGACTAAGGGAGAGCCTTAAGGAATTCCTTCAAACTTTTGTCTGAAGGAAAATCCCGACTGAAGAGAAAAGCCCATGAAAAAATGCTCGATGGAAAAAAACAAAGTGCAGCGGAAGCTGCCACGTGTCCATTATAAAGCACAGCGGAAGCTACCACATGTCATCTTCTGCAAGATGCCCAAAGGATTATATAGCTTCTATAATTTAAGTGGAATATGTCACATGTCCTGTTATGACTCAGCAAAATGTGACAAGTGTTTGCATCCGTGTTCCCCTTTTGGAGTTGCTTGGGCAAAACGTGTTATGGACCCCATTTTTCATAAGTTTTTAATGAGTTTCATAACAGCAAAACTTGCCACTCGTCAAAGACACAGAAAGGACCCCCTAAAGACTTAAGCAAGAAGGGATATAAAGAGCAAAGAAGCACTTAAGTAGTGAAGAGAGGATCGAAACCAAAGGATCAGAAATATCTTTGAAAGAGTTATTTCCAGTAGGTGAAATAGTGGATCGAGTAGACTTCTGAGTGCACCAAACCAAAGACGCAGCCTGCTTTCTTCCATGAAGTAAAGACAAATATGCAAAGGACCAGACAGTCCATATTAAGGAGGAGACATGTCAGATAAAGGGAAATGCCATAGTTATGGCAACACACTATTCTCAGCATGGTCTCTCCAAACCAAACTGGAGACGCATTGAAGACATTAACCATAGCATGGGCCATCCCATGGAAAAAGGTGCCAATCCTTGCGTAGTGGCTATAAGTTTGTTAATTCTCTCATTTGTAAAGGAGACTTTCATTTTACAAGAGTGAAATTCTACCCATTTTAAAAGAAGAAGACTGAGACTTTGAGCTCAAGTTGTAATTTCATTTTCATTGTTATCTAAATGAGAAAGTAGGTTTTTCACAGACTTTGTTCTCTTTTGACTTGTGTCATCTTAAGGTGTCCTTATTCATTTAATTTCGTAAGCAGAATTAGTGAAGGTAATAGGGAAGTGTCCTGAAACCAACTCTGGGAAGACTTTGTACTTTCACAATTGATTTCAGTCTGTGTTTTTTCTTTTTTTTTTGTGTTACAGATTCTGGGGTGACTTTGTGCCCCCATTATCCTTTATGATATACTCTTTGGGTAGTTAAGGTGGAAACTTTGCATTCTGCTTCATCCTGTTGTTACTACACCCTCTAGTTAACTAGTTTCTTATCTCACTACCTAAAAAAAATCCTATTGTTTCCTATAAGAACACTTCAAAAAGAAGAGAAGTGCATTCAGTGTTTACACCAAGATTTCTTCTTTGTCTGTGAGCATCATCTTAAAAGAAGAGAGATGGATGATGTATTCTACCTCTGTGTCTTACTCTTTGCTTATATATATAGTATATAGGCTCCATATATTTAATAGGGAACCTCCCCTTGATGAGAGGAGAGATTTTTCCCCTTTGGATGTGGTAAACCTATAACATTGGATGACCAATCTCCATATGCTGTGGTGATAGGAACTATTTTGGTCACCAGTTAGCTGGCTGACAAAATATTCACCCAACTGTTGGGTGAATATTTTGTTGGCTAGCTAACTGGTGACCAAAATAGTTCCTATCACCATAGCATAGGGAGATTGGTGAGAGTTAGTTGGCCAACAAAATATTCACCCAACAGTTGGGTGAATATTTTGTCAGCCAGCTAACTGGGACCAAAATAGTTCCTATCACCACAGTATAGGGAGATTAGTCGTCCAATGTTACAGGTTTACCACATCCAAAGGGGACAAATCTCTCTTCTCATCAAGGGGAGGTTCCTTATTAAATATACAGAGGCTATATACTATATATATAAGTAGAAAGTAAGACACAGGGGCAAAATACATCATCCATCTCTCTTTTTTCAGAGATGATACTCACAGACAAAGGAGAAATCTTGGTGTAAACACTGAAGGCACTTCTCTTCTTTCAAAAGTGTTCTTACAGGAAATAGCAGGATTTCTCCTTTGTCTGTGAGCATCATCTCTAAAAGAAGAGAGATGGATGATGTATTCTACCCCTGTGTCTTACTTTTTGCTTATATATACAGTATATAGCCTCCGTATATTTAATAGAGAACCTCCCCTTTATGAGAGGAGAGATTTGTCCCCTTTGGATGTGGTAAACCTACAACAATGGATGACCAATCTCCCTATGTTGTGGTGATAGGAACTATTTTGGTCACCAATTAGCTGGCCAACAAAATATTCACTCAATAGTTTTTGGTGACTCCGCTGGGGATAGTAATTTTGTGCAATTTGGAACCTCAAGTTTCAGATTGAAATCACCTGTGTCTTACCCATTATCATTATAACCCTTATCCATTACAGACTCTGGCAAATTTATTCTGTGTCTTACCCATTATCATTGTAGCCTTACCATCTTCCTCCATCTCTGTTATATTATCTGGTTTGCAAAACCAGAGTTGCTGGGATAGAAAGCACAGTTTGAAGCCTCAAGCTTTAAGCTGAAGCAGGGCTAGTTTCTTTTCCATTTTTGTCCTATAATCTGAAAACTTCACTTAGATGTGTTATCCCTATTTTTCATAATCCAATCATGGCAGTTCGAGGCCCCTGGGGTAACTCATTTGGCCCACTTAATCTAACTCCACCCCTACATGAGCTACCACTCAGTTCAAGGAAGAATTTCCCCAAATTCTTTGGTGATGGAAGAGTCCACGCTAATGAACGCATTGCAGCCTTCACCATAGCTTGTGGTGTGATAGGGGTGGAATTTGAAGACGTGGTAGTCAGGATTTTCATGGAGACACTACAAGGTGCCCCTATAGACTAGTTTTACCATCTGCAGACTGGATTAGTGACCAACTGGGACACTATCAAAGCCAAGTTTGAAGCAAGGTTCAACCCTACAGAAGATGCTCATGCTTTTTTATCCAAACTTGCGTAGATGAAGAAGGAACCTCATGAGCCCATGAGGGATTTTATTACAAAATTTGACAAGCTGAGAAACAGGATTCCCGTAGTTGCTCAGCCCACACCCGAGAACCTCAAATGCTTCTTCATAAACTCACAGCTGCTTGAAGTGAGTTTTCTGCTAAGACATGCTGGCCGCATAGATCTTGAAGTTGCACAAGACTTAGCCACTAATTTAGAAGATGACCTTATCTTGGATAGAAAGATAAGAAGGGATTCAAACAGAGGTGCATCTTCCTCATCTTTTGATAACTCACCTGCAGCCACCACTGATCCAATGGTGCAGAAGCTAGCAAATGAAGTGTTGGCCCTCAGAAGACAAATGGCACAAGGGATGTCATCTGCTCCTTCATATAAAGATGTGCCAAGAAGGACATTCCCTAATCAGGGACATCAAGGGCAACCCAATCGTCTTCCTCCCCCATAAAGGAACCTTGCCATTAAAGCACCTCTTGCCAACTCAGTAGTTGGGTATTTGGAAATAGAGCATGATTTTTCTTTCCAACCTCAGTTCAATCAAGAAAATGATGCTAGTCTCTTCACAAAGGATCAGTAAGAGTCAACTAGAGACTCCCACATTAGTTTTCTGGATTACCAGGATGAACCCAGAAGTAAAGGTGAAGCATCTGAGGGATCATATGCTATGGTCACCCAATCTCAAAATTAGTCAGCTCAACAAGCTGATAAAGGAGAAATAGAGGAGCGACCTCAACCTAAAATTTTGATTGCTAAGCGTGGGCCACTCTGCCTATCCAGCAAAAGGACCCAGTGATTGCTAAGAAAGTAAATATCTCAAACATTTCTACCCCTTCTACTTCAAATTTGTAGGCCAGTCCTCCCACCCCTCCCATAAACCAAAAGGAAGAACTCCCATCCCCTATGCCTAGTCCAACCCAGCCATTTGACATAATCAATCATGTCAAATGTCTCAAGACCCAAATGGTGGCCCCTGTAGCCCAAATTTTTTTTAAGTCTTTAGGCAGGGATGAAATAAGAAAATAATTGGAGTGCAGCATAAGTGCAAAAGAACCATCCCTTCCAAATGAAGAAGAATCTCATATATCTGGGGGGGACAATCAAGACATGTGCTGGGCTAAGCTATCAGAACAACAAGTTATGGTACTAGGCCATGCTGCTGCCCATCAAAATTAGGAAAAGGAACTCTTTGCTAGGAGAGCAAAGACTCATGGTTTTTGGACCAAAATTCAAGTCTTGCTTTGGGGCAAGAAGAGAAGAAAACCAAGGGGAAGACGCAAAAAATTGGTTTCCTGGTGGAGAGTTCCATTCGCCCATCACCGATTCTTGAACTATTGAACCTTGAACCATTTTGGTTCATCGATTCAATGGGTTCAATGACCAATTGGTTCAACGTGCTTGGTTCAAAGGTATCAAAGAGACTCAGTGAAATCAAAAGGATGAACCAATGAATCGATTGAACCTTGAACTGAAAGAGTTCGAAGTTTAATGGTTCATTGGTTCAAAAGTTCAAAGGCGGCCTCAAGCAAAGAGAGAAGCAACATGGATGATTTCAAAGGCAAGTTCAAATGAAAGTGATGGTTCAACCAAGGAGCGGAAAAGTGGTTGAACCAAGAAGCGATGGAACAAAAGAGACAGAATGAACCAATGAACCAATGAAAAAATGTACTTTTAGCGGGTTCAAAGGTTTAAGGTTCAACATGGTTCACACGGCTAGTGACCATTTACAGCCCCGCAGACGTCAAATTTAAAGTAAGGGAATATCCATTGAAATTCAAATAAAGTGCAGAACTCAAAGGAAGAACCAAGAGACTAACCAAAAAGATAAAATTTCTTCGGGTTTGTTCAAAGGCCAATAGAGAACATTTCCTTCAAACTTTTTGTCCAAAGGAAATTATTAAGAGAAAGAATCGTTCGAATTCTTTCAAAAGTATCTTCTATGGGAAAATGACTAAGGTAGAGCCCAAAGGAATTCCTTCAGACTTTTGTTTGAAGGAAAAGCCCTACTGAAGAGAAAATCCCATGAAAAAATGCCTGATGGAAAAAAACAAAGTGCAACAGAAGCCGCCACGTGTCCATTATAAAGCAGAGCTGAAGCTGCCATGTGTCATCTTCTATAGGATGCCCAAAGGTTTCTAAAGCTTTTATAAGCTAAGTGGAATATGTCACATGTCCTGTTATGACTCAGCAGAATGTGACAAGTGTTTGCATCCGTGTTCCCCTTTTGGAGTTGCTCGGGCAAAACGTGTCATGGACCCCATTTTTCATAAGTTTTTAATGAGTTTCATAATAGCAAAACTTGCCACTTGTCAAAGACACAGAAAGGACCCCCTAAAGACTTAGGCAAGAAGGGATATAAAGAGCAAGGAAGCGGTTAAGTAGTGAAGAGAGGAGTGAGACCAAAAGATCAGAAATATCTTTAAAAGAGTTATTTCCAGTAGGTGAAACAGTGGATCGTGTAGACTTCTAAGCGCACCAAACCAAGGATGCAACCTATTTTCTTCCATAAAGTAAAGACAAATATGCAAAGGACCAGACGGTCCTTATTAAGGAGGAGACATGTCAGATGAAGGGACATGCCATAGTTATGGCAGTGCACTATTCTCAGCATGGTCTCTCCAAACCAAACTGGAGACGCATTGAAGACATTAACCGTAACATGGGCCATCCCATGGAAAAATGTGCCAATCCTTGTGTAGTGGCTATAAGTTTCTTAATTCTTTCATTTGTAAAGGAGACTTTCATTTTACAAGAGCGAAACTCTACCTATTTTGAATGAAGACTGAGACTTTGAGCTCAGGTTGTAATTTCATTTTCGTTGTTATCTGAATGAGAAAGTAGGTTTTTCATAGACTTTGTGTTATTCTAACTTGTGTCATCTGAGGGTGTCCTTATTCTTTTAATTTGGTAAGCAAAATTAGTGAAGGTAATAGGGAAGTGTCATGAAACCAACTATGGGAAGACTTTGTGCTTTCACAATTGATTTCAGTCTATGTTTTTTCTTTTCTTTTTGTGTTAAGGATTATGGGGTAACTTTGTGCCCCCATTATCCTTTGTGATATACTCTTTGGGTAGTTGAGGTGGAAAATTTGCATTCTGCTTCATCCTACTGTTACTACGCCCTCTGGTAAACTGGTTTCTTACCTCACTACCTGAAAGAAACTCATATTATTTCCTGTAAGAACACTTCTGAAAGAAGAGAAGTGCGTTCAGTGTTTACACCAGGATTTCTCCTTTGTTTGTGAGCATCATCTCTGAAAGAAGAGAGATGGATGATGTATTCTACCCCTTTGTCTTAATTTTTGCTTATATATATAGTATATAGCCTCCGTATATTTAATAGGGAACCTCCCCTTGATGAGAGGAGAGATTTGTCCCCTTTGGATGTGGTAAACCTGCGACATTAGACGACCAATCTCCCTATGCTGTGGTGATAGGAACTATTTTGGTCACCAGTTAGCTGGCCGACAAAATATTCACCCAACTGTTGGGTGAATATTTTGTCGGCCAGCTAACTGGTGACCAATAGTTCCTATCACCACAGCATAGGGAGATTGGTCATCCAATGTCGCAGGTTTACCACATCCAAAGGGGACAAATCTCTCCTCTCATCAAGGGGAGGTTTCCTATTAAATATACGGAGGCTATATACTATATATATAAGCAAAAAGTAAGACACAGGGGCAGAATACATCATCCATCTCTCTTTTTTTAGAGATGATGCTCACAGACAAAGGAGAATCTTGGTGTAAACACTGAAGGCACTTCTCTTCTTTCAAAAGTGTTCTTATAGGAAATAGCAAGATTTCTCCTTTGTTTGTGAGCATCATCTCTAAAAGAAGAGAGATGGATGATGTATTCTACCCCTGTGTCTTACTTTCTGCTTATATATATAGTATATAGCCTCCATATATTTAATAGGGAACCTCCCCTTGATGAGAGGAGAGATTTGTCCCCTTTGGATGTGGTAAACCTGCGACATTGGATGACCAATCTCCCTATGATGTGGTGATAGGAACTATTTTGGTCACCAGTTAGCTGGCTGACAAAATATTCACCCAATATTTTTTGGTGACTCCACTGGAGACATAGTAATTTTGTGCAATTTGGAACCTCAAGTTTTAGATTGAAAAATCACCTGTATCTTATCCATTATCATTATAACCCTTATCCATTACAGACTCTGGCGACTCTGTTTTGTGTCTTACCCATTATCATTATAGCCTTACCATCTTCCTCCATCTCCATTATATTACCTGGTCTACAAAACTAAAGCTGCTGGGAAAGAAAGCACAGTTTGAAGCCTCAAGCTTTAAGCTGAAGCAGGGTCAATTTTTTTTTCCATTTTTGTCCTATAATCTAGAAACTCCACTCAGATGTGTTATCCCTATTTTTATTAATCCAATCGTGGCAATTCGAGGCCCCTGGGTAACTCATTTGGCCCACTTAATCTAACTCCACCCTGCATGAGCTACCACTCAGTTCAAGGAAGAATTTCCCCAAATTCTTTGGTGATGGAAGATTCCACCCTGATGAACACATTGCAGCCTTCACCATAGCTTGTGGTGTGATAAGGGTGGAATTTTGAAGACGTGGTAGTCAGGCTTTTCATGGAGACACTACAAGGTGCCGTTATAGACTAGTTTTACCATCTACAGACTGGATTAGTGACTAGCTGGGACACTATCAAAGCCAAGTTTGAAGTAAGGTTCAAACTTATAGAAGATGCTCATGCTTGCAAGCCCAACTTACATAGATTAATAATGGGTTCAATGACCAATTGGTTTAACATGCTTGGTTTAAAGGTATCAAAGAGACTCAGTGAAATCAAAAGGATGAACCAATGAACCGATTGAACCTTGAACCAAAATAGTTCAAAGGCAATCTCAAGCAAAGAGAGAAGCAACATGGATGATTCCAAAGGCAAATTCAAATGAAAGCGATGGTTCAACCAAGGAGTGGGAAAGTGGTTGAACCAGGAAGCGATGGAAAAAAAGAGATAGAATGAACCAATGAACAAATGTACTTTCATTGGGTTCAAAGGTTTAAGGTTCAACATCGTTCAAGTGACTAGTGACCATTGACAGCCCTGCAGACGTCAAATTTAAAGTAAGGGAATATCTGTTGAAATTCAAATAAAGCACAGAACTCAAAGGATGAACCAAGTGATTGACCAAAAAGATAAAATTCCTTCGGGTTTGTTCAAAGGCCGATAGAGAACATTTCCTTCAAAAAATTTGTCCAAAGGAAATTATTAAGAGAAAGAGCTGTTAGAATTCTTTCAGAAGTATTTTCTATGGTAAAATGACTAAGGTAGAGCCCGAAGGAATTCCTTCACACTTTTGTTCAAAGGAAAATCCTGATTGAAGAGAAAAGTCCGTGAAAAAATGCCTGATGGAAAAAGACAAAGTGCAGCAAAAGCCGCCACATGTCCATTATAAAGCAGAGCTGAAGCTACCATGTGTCATCTTCTGGAGGACGCTCAAAGGTTTCTAAAGCTTCTATAAGTTAAGTGGAATATGTCATGTGTCTTGTTATGACTTAGTGGAATGTGAAAAGTGTTTGCATCCGTGTTCCCCTTTTGGAGTTGCTCGAGCAAAATGTGTCATGGACCCCATTTTTCATAAGTTTTTAATGAGTTTCATAACAGCGGAACTTGCCACTTGTCAGAGACACAGAAAGGACCCTACAAAGACTTAGGCAAGAAGGGATATAAAGAGCAAAGAAGCACTTAAGTAGTCAAGAGAGGAGTGAGACCAAAGGATCAAAAATATCTTTGAAAGAGTTATTTCCAGTAGGTGAAATAGTTGATCGAGTAGACTTCTGAGTGCACCAAACCAAAGACGTAGCCTATTTTCTTCCATGAAGTAAAGATAAATATGCAAAAGACCAGATGGTCCATATTAAGGAGGAGACATGTCAGATGAAGGGACACACCATAGTTATGGTAGTGCACTATTCTCAGCATGGTCTCTCCAAACCAAACTAGAGACGCATTGAAGACATTGACCGCAGCATGGGCCATCTCATGGAAAAAGGTGCCAATCCTTGCGTAGTGGCTATAAGTCTATTAATTCTCTCATTTGTAAAGGAGACTTTCATTTTACAAGAGTGAAACTCTACCCATTTTGAAAGAAGACTGAGACTTTGAGCTCAGGTTGTAATTTCATTTTCATTATTATCTGAATGAGAAAGTAGGTTTTTTACAGACTTTGTGTTGTTCTAACTTGTGTCATCTAAAGGTGTCCTTATTCATTTAATTTGGTAAGTAAAATTAGTGAAGGTAATAGGGAAGTGTCCTGAAACCAACTGTGGGAAGACTTTATGCTTTCATAATTGATTTCAGTTTGTGTTTTTTCTTTTCTTTTTGTGTTAAGGATTTTGGGGTGACTTTGTGCCCCCATTATCCTTTGTGTTATACTCTTTGGGCAATCGGGGTGGAAACTTTGCATTTTGCTTCATCCTGCTATTACTATGCCTTCTAGTTAACTGGTTTCTTATCTTACTACTTGATAGAAACTCTCGTTGTTTCCTATAAGAACACTTTTGAAAGAAGAGAAGTGCCTTTAGTGTTTACACCAAGATTTATCCTTTGTCTATGAGCATCATCTCTGAAAGAAGAGATATGGATGATGTATTATGCCCCTGTGTCTTACTTTTTGCTTATATATATAGTATATAGGCTCCATATATTTAATAGGGAATCTCCCCTTGATGAGAGGAGAGATTTGTCCCCTTTGGATGTGGTAAACCTACAACATTAGATGACTAATCTCTCTATGTTGTGGTGATAGGAACTATTTTGGTCACTAGTTAGTTGGCTGACAAAATATTCACCCAACACACAGGTGTTCACTACTAGCACAAGAAAGTGATCTTGCCTTTATTAAATGGTCACACATACCAAACTAGTTGAATTCAACATGAATATGATGAAAGTTCTCTACAAGTATGCATACACCACTTGGCTCACATAGACTAATTTCTAAAATGCAGACAAATGAGGAAAACTGAGCTATTAGGATTATACAGGTAGTTTGGAGGTGATAACAATATTAATGATTGTTCATCTAACATAGACCAATAATATTGAAACTATGACCATGAAATGGAATTACATAGGGACCCCTAACATCCACCAAGTGCATTCACTTCAACTCTTCTTACCATGTCTGTACTAAATGGAAACCATTGACCCTTTTTGCCCTGTCCAAGGGAGAGATAGGAAAGAGAAACTAGTTTTTGACAAATTTATATATATTGAAGCTATTTTACCCTAGAAATTACTTTTGGGGATCTCAATAGACCTTCTTGAATCCTTTACCTATGTCAAATGATTCATTCAGTTCATACAATTACTTGAAATTGACCCTTTTGTAGATGATCTCATTTATTTTACATTAAACCTACAAAATTTTAATTTTAAAAATGTCTCTAACACTTCCATGACATGTGGAACATTATCTTTCTCTTTGACATTTGTATTTCTACTTATATTTACATATAACTCCTTAAAATGATCAAAAGGTGGCATAAAAGGACATTAAGACAAGTGGACAAATATGAAAAAGACTAAACATGTTATATGACCTTTAAAATATGACTTAACCTAATTTAGGACCATGGTGACCATTTTAAACCTAGGATACCTTATGAAAAGTTTGAACATGTAGGGGGTTGACCCAATTTTACCTAGGGTAAAATTTGATCAACATTTTGGCAATTTTTAGGGGGAACATGCCTATTATGCTAATGACCAACTACCTTCTCCTATCCTTGGTCAATGGAGTCACCTATATAATATAATTTAAATTGAAATGCTTCTAAAAATACTTAAAAATCACACCAAACACAACAAGAAACAAACATATAAGACAAGACAATAAGACACACACAATGTGCTCTCTAAGCACTTAGGGGCAGCACACAAATAACTCAAATAAAAACACACACCTATCCTAATATGTAAAATAACTCAAAATATTTGAGGTGAAGGATAAATTCACCATTGATTCAACCTGGGTCAAAGATAATACTTCTGTAATCACTGTTTCTCCATGAAAACAAACCATCATAGAATGAATGTTTTTTAATGAAAACTTGTTTATGGAGATAATCAAATGACTTATCATCATTGTAAATTATAATAACCACAAATGTATCACCTAGAGCTCTCATGAACAATCCATCTATCTCTCTTAGAGGTTTGTTTGACTTTACAACTTGTTTGTTCTTTATCATGTTCACTTGGCACTCCTCAATCTGATCATCGGGAATCATCAAAGCCTTATCAACTTTAAATGCATTTAAATCATGATATGTCTATTGTTGGGATTCATCAAGGTTTTATTATTTCTTATCAAACACTTTGTGGCCTACCAAAAAAAAATTCTTCTTGGTAGACACATCATGCTCTTCCTTGTGCTCATTAGATACATGATTAACCTCATCATCAAGTTTGTATTCCTTTTGGAGAGTTACAGACTTGCTTACCAGTTCAAACTCCTAAACTATGGCATTGAATTGTTTCCACATATCATCTTCCTCTTCTTGAGGTTCATTGTCATGAACATTCTCCTCTTTGGTAGGTAGAACTGAATGCTCACTAGGACTACCATGTTTTTTTATAGTTAGGATACTAACATCATCATCCATGTGCAAAATATAGTTTCCCCATACAACTCGTTCTAGAGTGTCACAATAATTTTCCTCAAGAGAGACATCACATTCTTCATGGAGGATGTATGTAGCAAGACTAGTTTCTTCAAATCGATATTACTTAGCTCCCCATTCATCATTTCATCATTATGCCATCAAAAAGTGCTAGAAGTTCTTGATCACTAAGATGATCTTCTTCATCACTAATATTGTAATTCATGTTTGATGTATAAATAACATATGGATCTACATGAAAACTAAATAGAGGTTCAGATTTGATTGACACTTTAGCCCCATGCCTAGTCCTAAATGCCATGTAAGACTAATCTGAAGTCAAATATCCTCCAATCTTAGCAGTGAAATCTATTGACAAACAAAGGGTAAAGTGAGGTGGCATGTAAACAACCACAACATATTGAGAAATAGTCAAAGTAGGACAAGAATGAAGAAAAATTTTAAAACATTTTATTATGCTAATGGTCTTGGAAGTTGACCCATCCAATTGTAGTACTCCCTTGGAATGAGGCTCATACTTCAAGTTCAACTTATCAGCTACTTAATTGGGCATAACTAAAGTACTTACTCCACTATCAATCAAGAAATTGTGTACCAAATAATCTCTAATGATGATATATAGATATAATGGAAAAGGTTTGTCTACTTCCTCAACTTTGTTTGACTATCCCTCACTAGGCTTTAATGTGTTTGTCAAGGCTGCCTCTTTCCCACTAGGTTGTTTGGTTGCCAAACTTAGTTTGGAAAGATCTTTTTGGGGAAGGTCTACTTGTATAGGTATTTAAATTGTATCCCACATTTATACATTCACATGAGCCATTTTCATCTTCTCTACAATGTTAGTGAAACAAACACTAACCTTAGCTTGTCCACTAGTAGGAATGATGTTGCCTATACCTTAAGAATTCTGAGGTGTGAAACAACTCTTAGCATTCTAAATTTTTTTATCTCCTTGTGCATTTGGGACTGAACTATTCATACCTTCCCTTTGGTATGTTTGAACACTCATTGATGAACCATTATCAGCCCCTTGAACCTGTTCAATTGCCTTTCTCTTTGTCCTTGTGTTTATAGCAATAGGACTTAAGTCTTTGTTTGACTGACTTTGGTAATTCATAACACATGAGTCATCTTGCTTCCAATTTACTAAAGTATACCCCACTTGATTACACTTTACATTGTTCTCTCCTCCATTGGGTACCTCATATTGAGTCATGGTTGGCATTGTTCCCAAATTTTCATGAAAGCTTGGTTGAAGGGTTGATTGACATAAGTAGAAGAATCACAAGGTTAATCCCATGAAGGATGACCATCATGCTCTTGGACAAGGTTATTTTGAGTAGGCACTAATGCTCTTGAGATTTAGGGATCATTGGTATTATAACCATTATATGACTTTGTTTGAACTAGCTGACCTTGACCTTAAGGATGACCTTGAAAAGGTGGTCTATTGCCTTGATGGTTAGGGTAGGACTAATTATGTTGATAATGAATTTGGAAAGGCTTCACTTGTTGCTATTTTATAATCCTTTTGAGACCTAAAATCTCTTATTCAATAGCCTTCATCCTTTCTGACTCATTATATTTACTTGACTAACTAGGGGCAAATGGCTTATATTTTGGTGTAGGAATGGGAGTAACAACATGTATAGGGTTTTTTAATTAGGTAATAAAGACATGGGAGGTCTTGGGGCAATCTTCCCATCTTGAATCAAATAATTCTCAGCCATAATGACCACTTCATAGGCATTAGGCAATTTTTCCCTCCCATAGATTGTACCATCATTGAAATATCACTATCAAAAGATTTAAGATAATAAAGGAAAACATGGTGTGCATTAGGTCTTACTAAGATTGGGATCCTATCCCACGTATTCTAAAACCTTTTATTAAAGTCTTGAATATCTTCTTGATGTTTTCTCCTTATGTTAGTTAGTTTTTCAATCAATGACAAGTTGTCACTCTTGTCCTGAAACCTTCTCAAAACATCTCCAAATTCATCTTATGTGATGATAAATTCAGGAGCCAGAGTGCCATACCAATCAAGATATTTCCATTTGAAAGAGATAGCCAAAAACCTCATTATTATGTTCTCCTCAATGATGTAATGAATATTACATAAGCTATAAATTTTTCTAATATTCTCAATAGGGGTAATGGTAGTCTCATCAGTATATGAAGGGACACTTTTGAGGACAGATATGGGAATGCCATCATAATGGGAAAATCTTAGAGGACTATATCCATTGAAGGCAATAAAAGGTAGGTTCCTTGCCATGATAGCTTTAGGATTTTTCAAGATTGGGCCAATCAAAAACTTTCTTATAGGTTTATGATCAAGGTATGATCTCCTTGGGTAAGGATGGGTGTTAGCAAATCTATTGGCTTTGTATGAATAATGAGGAAGCTCTTGAAAATTAAAAGGAATACCTTTATTAACAGATCTTGTGTTTACCTTAGGCATGAAATAGTGCACTAGTCTATCACCAAGATTCAATTATTGGATTTGTTATATATTGTAGGAAGTGGATTGTTACAACCTCATTATTGTCAATACCAACATCCACCTTAAACAACCTTCTTGGACTTCAAGTCCCACTGGGCATGCCATAATTGTTATAGCCCAAAGTTAATCCCTAGAGAAGATAATCAGATCTTCTCAAATTTAGGATAGCATGAAACTATCTTTAAGTATATGTAGATTTATATAAGAGATATATCTCTAGATTATGGGCTAGTTCCCTTCATCTATTTGTTTAGGCTCACACACTACACTAGACTAATACTTTTCTGGGGGTGAAAAGGGAAGAAGGAAACATTAAATTAAACTACACTAATGGAGGTGATATACCAAATATATCTCCACAAACATACTTGCATTTTCACTAAGAAGGTAGACTGCTAAAACTAATCTCAACTCAAAGGTTCTTCTAGCATAGTATTTCTATATGGAGGCATATTGCCATGTAATTCCAAAGGTGGGTAACTAGCAAGTCTAATCTTAGACACTACTAATCTCCCTCATACTTCAAAATACACCTAACAAACATATACACTTCATGAGACGTGTTGAAAAAAATTTAGTCAGACAATGCATACAAGAGCATAATGGAAGCAAGGAGAAACAATCATCACTTGTCATCCAAATAGACTAATTGACATACGTAGACAAGAATTACAGATACTAAACCAGCCTAAGAAAACTTTATTCAAAGGAAAAATAAGATGTCAAACTAGCAAGTCTTCATGATACGAATTGTGGATAGTTTACAATGCCAAAATGGCTTCAATATATAAAACATATAAGAGGGGAGAGAAGGAGTGATGTTGAAAAGTTGTAATGCCAAGTGTCAATTCTTGAAGACTAGTTATAATGGAAGAGGAGGAGTTAGAAAATAATTCATAAGGTTCTCTTGGACAAGTTTCTATCTAAAACATGACATCTTCTTCAAGTTGGTGCAGAGACACTTCATTATGCTTCTTGAAACTATTTTCTTGATGAGGAGTCTACCTATCTATATTGAACTTCCTTAGAATTCCTTAACACATATTCACTAACTTGGGAAGCTGGAATCATGATTTGTGTAGGTCGTTATACACCCCTCAACTAATGATATTTTATCTACCACTTGTCATTCACTAGCCTTCTAGGCCTAGACTCTAGTACTTGTCACTTAGGTGACTTCCACACACTTAAGGAGATTTATTGCATAGGTGTAAGACACTTTTTCAAGATTTCTTTTTCCTCTGGTCTATTGTATAGGCCTTAAAATAACTCAAAATTACACTTCTCATCTCCATCTTTGTAGTCACCTTGCTTCTCACTGTTATATCCAAGATTGCCCACGACAAATGGATTATCATATGGGTTTACATGAATCACTGAGGTGAGAATGGGATATGAGGAGTTATAACACATCTCCAAACACCTTAAACCATGACTTTCACTCATCCATTTTTTTTGCACCTTAAAATTTGTAAAAAACATAGAATTTGCCTCATCCGTACAAGTGATGGTACGTAAAAACTAAGTGGTGAGGATCCTGAGAGAGTGCCAAATAGGTCCAAATAATCTTTTAGGATAATTGACCCCTTATGGATGAATTATTATTCATATCTTTCTCATCGGGCTCTTATGAGGGTTTTAGGTCTTTTAAGTTCTTAACAATGATCCATAAATTTTAATCCCTTAACCCTCCAACCAATGCCACTAGTTTTAATTACATGACCTTACTAAACTATCCCTAATTTCTTAAGACCCCATGCACATTATCTATATAGATATGAGTGAAATAAATTGCTTTTTGAGTTCTTAATATGCATCTTGGACACCCTTGAGGCAAATTGAGGGTAAAATTGACCAATTTGAGTTGTTTTCTGCAAACCACTAAATTCAAAAAAACCTCCACTCTCCCCTAAAGTCTATTACAATATTTAGGAAGATCATATGGTCACAAGAGTGACATTAGAAGCTTTGAAGCTCATTCCTAGTTCTTAGGTATAATAGGCATAGACTATGCTTCTGAGTATGTGACCACTTTTAAATGGTCCCCAATGGTTTTAAGACCTTATAAACCTTTTTCATCCTCAACTCAACCCTAGACATCATCCCATAATCACTCAAAACTTTGTCATTCATCTTTTCACCATTAATGCACTAGGTCTACAGGTTGTGTTGCTCATGGAATGCCTCTAGTCAGAGACAAAACAAAGATCACTTCCCCTATTAGTTTGATCTAAAGGATATTGTGGAGGTCTTGGTCAAGTCATGTTAACATTATGTATCAATTTTCAATCCCCTACCATTCTTCAAGAGGTCTCAACACTTCTAATTCTCAAAATTAGCTTCTATGCATGTGACTATGTGTAGTATTTTGATTGATTGAGTATGAGGTTTGAAAACCCAGTTTATTTCATCTTCACTTATCTTATTTTACTTTGATAATATCATATAATTTTTTTATTATCACTCTAATATTTATTTATACGTGTTCACCTCCATTTTGCACCTCTGTCTACTAACCAAACCACATCTTTCCATTAACTTAGGCTGGTCTAAGTAGGAGTCAAACTGTAGGTGTCAATTAGGGGAATCATGAGATTCTTGTAGGTGGTGGTACATGTTTTACTAATGTACCTTACTCTTTTGGTTTATTTTGAAGGTCACTAGGACCATTTCACACCTAGATGGATTCCTTTCTGCTTTGAAACTATGCCCTTATCCCTTACCGTCAACGATGAGGTGCCAATATTGCATTGTAATGTTATAGGTTCCTTATCCTAATGGAACTTTAGTTGTCTTATACATTCCATTAAAAACTTTATTTATTTCAAACCTCACTCACCATCATCCTATATTGACCTAATCATCTCCTCTTGTGTCAAGATGTGGCCTCTAGGTCTAGGATGCAAGAATGAAGCTATTAAGTTTACACAAACCTCATAGACCTTCAATATAAGATGACATTGTATGGGACAAATTATATTTTTGGATAAGTTAATTTAAATCTTCCCATTAAGCAACTTTCTTAAAATTGACTAACTGTAGGTATTGCTTGAGGGGATCTTGACTGTGTTTGATCTTGAATTGCCTCTCAAACCAACCTCCAACCTCTTCTTAATGGATCAATCCTATTGTTGACATATTTATAATCTTCTCAAAACATTTAAACTCCAAACATCATCAATACTCTGTCTCACTACTCATACACAGTTATATAGGTGACTATTTGCTTGTATGTGACTCCAATCTTCAACTTCACTTGGTTTCAAATTATTTGATATTTCCATTGGTCCCTTGGATTATACTTATAAAATAACCATTTTATGATAGGTTAAAACAATTTCATTACCTTTGATCTAAATCTACTCACAAGGGAATGAACTCTGTAACTACCAAAACAATGTTCCTGCTTTCACTGGTATTCACTCCTAGCACAAGAGAGTGATCTTTCCTATCTTCCATGGTCACACATACCAAACTAATTAGATTCAACATGAATAGTATTAACATGCTATAAAATTCTACATACACCACTTAGTTCACATAGACAAATTTCCAAAATGAAAATAGAAGATAAAAATTGAGCCATTGGGATTACATAGGTAGTTTAGAGGTGCTAACAATCTTAATGATTGTTCATACAACATAGACCACAAATCTTGAAAATATGACCATTAAATGGAAGTACACAAGGACCCCTAACATCCACCAAGTGAATTCACTTCAACTCTTCTTACCCTATCTGTACCAAATGAAAATCGTTGACCTTTTTTGACCTGCCAAAGAGAGTGATATGAGAGAGAAACTAGTTTTTGACAAATTTGGATCTGTTGAAGCTATGTAACCTTGAAAATTACCTATGGGGATCTCAATACACCTTCTTGAATCCTTCACACGTGTGATATGAGTCATTCAATCTATACAACTACCTAAAACTGACCCTTTTGTAGATGATCTCCTTTCTTTTACATTGAACCTCCAACATTTCAATTTCAAAACTTTCTTTGACACTTCCCTAATATGTGGTACATTATATTGTTCTTTGAAATTTTTATTTTTGATGATATTTACATACAAATCCTTAAAATGACCAAAAGGTGGCATAAAAGGACATTAAGGCAAGTGGACAAATATAACAAAGACTAAACATGTTATATGACCTTCAAAATATGACTTAACCCTATTTAGGACCATGGTGACCATTTTTAAACCTATAGGACCTTATGAAAAGTTTGAACATATAAATGGGTTGACCCAATTTGAGCTAGGGTAAAATTTGGTCAATAACTAATACATCTACAATCATGTGGCTATGTAGTCTACAACTACAAAATGTTTGACATAATGACAACTCCTATAAATAAAAATATGTCTAAATTCATAATGGGAAATTTTTAACAATAATGAGTTAATGATTTTTTCTGTATTTGCATTTTTTGAGTTTTTGAATACACACACACAAACATATAACATTGAATTCACATACCCTCATTAAATATATTGTATTTATAAACTTAAATCAGTATAAGGAATCGTTACTTGCCTAGTAATGAAAAATAACTGCCCAAAAATCCTTTCTCCCCCAAGACTTCGATCTTTCTTCCCCTTTTTCTTTTCTTGGTACTTTTGCATCCTTTTTCATGCCCTTTTATGTCTTCTTTCATGGATTCAAACTTGTAGCACTGACCCAACATCTTATGCCATGAAAAAAGACTTGGTCTCTTCAAAAAATTCATCTATCATGTTTATTATGCTACAATCTCATTCAGTTAATAGATATTCCAATAAAAACCAAACTATGGGTGAAAATTAATATCCTTTTATGATATTTGTCATTCATATAAAAATATGCGAGCCTAGTTTGGGGTTTTTTAATTGAGGCTTTTCTCCTTTTGACAACTACTCATTTTACTCAAATAACATCTTGATGACTTTCAAAATAACAAACAAACCTTAACTATTGTTTTTATTCTGATTTAATTTGAAACTTTCGTTCACAATGGATAAGATTATTTTTTTATAAATCACAGTGTTTATTCATGTGTTGATAGATATAATGCCACCCCAAGCCATCTAAGGTGTAACAATCACCAAAAATCCCTTAAGCAAGATTTCCCAACATAAATGACCTTTTTAGGGGATTTTTAAATAAATTATAAACATTAATCCTTTAGACACTACAAAAACAACATATGTAAATAATTCTGGTTAAATGGTTACAAACTAGTACTACTTTTCATATAGTTATTAATACAAGCCAATATTTATATTTTGGCTATAAGTATCTTTTTTCAAAAAATAATCAATTTTCCCAACATTTTCAACCATTGTAATTAGTATACTCATGAAGACTCACTTTTAGGCTAATTCTGACACACATATAAAACACTCAAAGAGTCATCAATCAACACAAAATGAATAGACTTG
This sequence comes from Torreya grandis, assembly GCA_037957365.1. Taxonomy (NCBI): domain Eukaryota; kingdom Viridiplantae; phylum Streptophyta; class Pinopsida; order Cupressales; family Taxaceae; genus Torreya; species Torreya grandis. The sequence continues at coordinate 121,689 of JARHVA010005588.1, forward strand.
AAGTACATAGTCAAAAACTGAGATCAAATGCAAACAACACAACTACATGTAAGCATTATTATGTGAGCATGTTTGATGTTTCTCATTTGGCTTTGTTTACCCATAGCTATTATGATCCACTACCCTTTCCCACATGATGCTCTCCATCTCAATTTTTATGGTTAGGGGTACATTTTTTCTACATCCACCTTATCTATAAAAAGGGTAGTTAGTCCTTTTCGCATATACATAAAATATATATTAATAGATAAAAATAACTAATTCAAAATTAATGCCTTAGATGTAACCACGAGATCTAAAACATCATGTTAAATAATCAACATAATTTATCTCTTTTATGAATTTAAATAGTGTTGTAAATACCGCTGCAATCTATGTTAAATTAATCACAATAATTTTGAAAAAAGTAAGGGTATCAACCACCATATCATAACATTCTTCCACTACAATAGAAATTGGGATGTAGAAATACATACATGAGTGTATATATGTATGTGTATGTATATACACACATATATAACATCCATACATACATGTGTGTATATATGTGTGTGTGTGTGCATATACATACATATATAACACATGTATACAACTATACCAACCCTGAATGTATGTGGGAGTATGTTTAAATATACATAAATGTGTGTGTGTGTGTACATACATACATATATACACACAAATATGAATTAAATATTTATAATTTTTAGCTCAAAGACTAATGAAAAACATAACTTTAATGAATTAAAATGGAAAAAATACATTAAATTAAAATAAGCTTGGACTAGTTTTGTATTCATAGAACATAAAAAGTTAAAAAATACATTGGGTATGTATGAGGTCTTTCAAAATTATTAGTACCAACTATTACTACAATAGGATCAAACAATCACTTCCAAAGAACATTATTCCAATAGGATCAAACCATCAATGGAAAGATGAATTATTCTTCAAGACAATGTGGTGTTTCACTACTTTATTTTATAGCAAGAATTGTTGTTCCCTTATTCATTGGGGGTGTACATGACATGTCGATCATGAATGCTAAACGAAATTTCATATGACTTGCATGAGAAAACTCAATTTTAATTTAAGGATAATTCATGGTTTTTAAAGTAAGAGAATGTATGGCTATTGGTATGGGAAAATGCATAGTTGTTGAAGAAGGAAATTGCATTTAGTTTATAGGAGAAGAGGGGCTACAGGTCTATAAATTAGGAAGATTTAAAAACTCTAGATTGAAATTTTTTTAGAAATATAAAATGAGTGGGTGTTCTGAAAGTAGAGTATTTTATTCATTGCTTGGACATATTTGCCTTTGCATCACCCTTTCAATCCTATCTTTCTCATGTTGAAACCTATCATGTTCCTTCTTTAACATTGCTAGGACACTTCCACTAAGACACTGATACCCTTGTTGTTGAAGTGTGAATTTTGATTACAACACTTTTATCTATTATGTTTTACGTAATTAAATTAAAATTTTGCAATAACTCTATTCATGCTTTAGAAGTATGTCTAGTCTCCTTTAAAGTTAGAAGAATAATCAGAATATTGAAATAAATTAATTCAAAACTTAAATGATGATGAATACTCTTAATGAAGACATTAATGGTGAAAATTAAGCATCTCTAATACAAACTCATAATAAAATAATATTTTGATCCCAATAGATGAGTTACAATAATGATTGTTTTGAGCTTTGTTCTTATTTGGATAGGGCAATGTAAAATTACCCTAGGCAAATGTGCAATGTTTAATTTAGTCTACTTAATTGAGGATGAGTATGATGTTAGTGTGTTTAATTATTAAATGGAATAATGTGTCGATGTGTTCTTATAAATTAAAAAGATGATGAAAAATATTCAATATACCAAACATATCAAGATTCAATACATGAGTTATAATAAGATAATTGTTATGAGATTATTTGCTATTTGGATGGTTTATCATTACATTTGCATGGGAGGATATAATATGTTTGATCCTACTCAATTAAAGTAGAGTATAATATGAGAAGATGTTTCCAAAGTAAAAAATAAAAGAATGTGTTAGTGTTTTTCATAAACAAAAAAAAGGAATCAACTATAGTATAAGCCCTAAAAAATGATTTTTGAGAAATTAATAATCTGTAGATGTTACCATAACATCAACATGGTTACAAGTAAAGGTATATTTCTATACAATTAAAGGTCTATTTCTAATTATATTTCTAAAGACTCTTTTGATAGACTTATTGTGTATCATTAAATCAATATATATAAAAATTAAAAACCTTTTTGGATAGTTTATATGGCATGTAAGATGATCATCTAAGGGCAATAACACATTATAAAATAATTGTATTGGCAAGCAAGTTTACCAATTGAAAGGTGAAATTATATTAAAATAATTGTATTGGAAATCAAGTTTACAATTTAAAACAATTTTGTTTTCCAAGTTTGATATACTAGCAATGCATCATATGTAGCATCTAAAGCAATGTTTGAACTTGATAATCCATTCCAGTAACTAGTCGGGTAAGTGTTACAATTTATGATTAATACTTATAAATTTTTATATTGTAAAATATAATAACCTAGTACATTATGGACTTATTACCCATTTTCTACATAAGTACCACTTGCTAATACAAAATGTGCATATTACCCATTTGGTCAGGAAACATGTCATGTTTCAATTCCTTGTCTTTGGTGAGTTAGGTCACGAGTCTCTTGCTGGAAGGATTCAGGACTAAATAATGTAGAAAGGAATAGTTTGAAAAGGTGAACTATTGTCATTCTCTCTCTTTTTCCAAGAGTGTAGACACCTAAATCTAGCCACTGATAACCCCCAATCAGGGTTTTGACCAATTTTCACTTAAAATACACAATTTGGCCTAAAAACACTAAAATACACTAAATGATGTGAAACTAACATATTCAAGTGCCAATTTTGGCCAAAGTATCCCTAAATGGGACAATGTAATTTATGGGCTAGCTAATTTTGATTAGACCATTTCGAGTCAAAATGCCGATTTTGTACCCGGGTACTTTGGATTGCTCTTTCCTATCAAATCTCTTACATAAGACACATGCCTTCATTATTTGTTGTTAGTAACATCATAAATGGGATAACAGATCCAATGCATCTGATAGTGACTTCTAATTCTAAATCAAATATTAGACCAATAATAAGACATTCTGATCAATTTGAGTAATTTGTGCACAAAGTGCTTAAACATGCTTAAGAGCTAATTAACCCAAATCAAGGCCTAATTAATAATTCCATAGAAACTTGTTGAATAATTTGTTTTGGAAATGAATATTGAATATATGCATCATCAAGTGACATCATTTCTTGGGAAGACATCTCTAGGGCATAAATGCCACAAATATTAGGATTCATGCCCTCCATGCCTCATCAATGCCTTCCATAATGACCTCCATGACTCTTAATTGCCCCTTCTTCCAATGTCATGATGAGGATAATTATAAAATTAATTCTAAAAATTGAATTAATCCTCAACCACACATCTCAATCTCAGGATGGATGGTTTAGGTTGATTCTAGACATTCTCAACAAATCTTTAAATGAGAGGCCTCACCATATGAATTTTAAGACATGATTATGCAAAGTTATAATGCAAAATTGATTACAAAGCTTCAAGTAACTAGTGTTACCATGCCAAACTGATTCTAATCCAATCCAAGCCAAAGGTGCCAAGGAGAGATGGAGGTAGACAATCTTCCATAGCCAAGGACTTCATGAGCACAAGTCGAGCAAGCAACTACAACAAACATTTTGGAGCATCCAAGGAAGGTAAAAGAGGGTTTATTTTTCATTTTAGTTGTGTTTTATTCATGTTTGTTAACTAAGCTCTCCCTAGTGTCTAGGCCTAGAGATGTTACGCTAGTTAGTGTGTTTCTTTCATTTTATTTTCATTTTGAAACTAATACCATAGTAAGCATCCTCTCTTGAGTCAAATTCTTAGATCACATATGGCATGCCCGGTGGGACTAGACATATCCCACACATTAAGAATATCATTTTATAGCTTTTAGAATTGTCATTTGGATCATTAAAAATCTTTCAAATTAATTTTCTAACTTTATTTTATCATTTTTGTTTGCCACAAATCTACACAATGACCGACATCAACTAGTAAAACTGACATCAATTAGATAGATTAACCGACATCAATTAGTAAAAATGACATAAATTGGATACATGTCATTGGTGACATTGGTATAACTGATGTCAGTTAGATAACTGTTAATAGTTAGAAAATGTAACCATCGTTGGTTATATAACCGACATCGATCATTGTGTTTTTCTTAAAACACAGACCCAAGAGCTCTTTTTTTAAAGTTCATTATTTCAAACCTAAAAGAGATTCAAGGATAAAAGACATCTAACATTTTTGTTGTGGGACCAAGCTTGACATTTTCTAAAAACATGTTTTAAATCACCTTTTGCATGCTTAAAAATCAATTAAGAACCTTGATTTGGTGTTTGACAAAAACTTTAGATGTTTATGGTGAATATTTTCAAAGTTTACAACTAAGACCAAGGGGTCAAATGAACACCACCTCATTTTCATTTAGGCTTAAAAATGAACTCACCTTTCTAAGCTTTTTGTATTCAATTAGTTGTTTAAGTTATTTTTTTTGGGCAAAAAGAGGGGTGTTGCATGTATGCTCTTCATTTTGTCCCCTTTAGGGAACCCTTGGAATCAAAAGTGTCATTCCTATTGCAAGTATCCTAGTCCAAGTCATAGAAATAAAGTCATCTAAAGCACTCCCAAAAAACTCATCAATGTTTGGGTGAACTTAAAAACAACCTTAAAGACTTTCTATTAGTCTTTTATTTCATGCAAACTTGGCTTATGAGGGGGACTTCATCACCTCCCGTGAGTTCTTTAAGGAATATTTGACCTGGGGTTTCACCTCCTAAAATTGACTTCATTTAACTCCTAATTGGATTTGCACATGGGATATAGTGGTACTTTAGACATCGCACTACATTGAGTGAAAAATAGGATGTAGTGGTTTCAAAAAGGACTAGACCTTTTTGCAACAAGCCAAGTGATACGGACCCAAAATTTGTGTTTTTTTTTTGAATTATTTGGTGTGAAATTCATTGTGTAATTGATTCTCATAGAAATGATTGAAACTTAATAGTTTAGTTAACCCCACATGGACATACCATTTTTATTATTTGGAAGATTATACTTAGTGCATTTTGGTCATTTATCTTACTTGGTGTTTTTGAGACTAAAACTTGTTTGTTTGTTCATAAATCCATGCCCAAACCACTTTGTTTATATGTCACTCTTTTGCCTAAAAAGGAGTTATGATAGCCTTTTTACACCACACTTATGCCTTGAAAATTTTTAAACTTGTTTGTGTGTGTGTCGATTTGAGTTGCAAAGGGTAGCATTATGTTGTCAAAATCATGTCAAAACATTTTGAACCTTTTTGAGTCTTTAAAACATAACATAAATCACATCATTAAAGGATGATTATGCCATTATGCTGCTCAATTTATTTTAAGACTTATTTTACCTTGTGCCAAAAACTGTTTGTTTCAAACCATGTCATGTATACCATTTAGACCTTTGTATTGTGTTGTCATGCTCTCCAATCTTATCTAGCATGTTTGGTCAAATCCTAGTTTTTAACATTGAGTTTTCCATTAGCCTTGTCAAGTTTGGATTCAAACATTGATTAATTTTTTTTTTAGGCCTTAATTCATGGGACTAATACACAGATCTTTCTCTTTTGGGTTTCATAACTTTGGTTATTTGATTACCCAAATTTGAAAACTATTGATGGTTTATTTGTTCAATACCTATCCTCATCATTATTTGTGCCTTTATTTGTTAAATTATAGTCTTTATTCAAAGAGTCTTTTATCTAATGTCTTATGCCAACTGATCATGTTTATGTTTGATTTTGTGTGTCAGGTCTATGTCAAAGTTGTTTATAAACTTGTTAGATTAAATCAAATCACATTAGCCTTTATTTCAAGTCTAGATTTTGATGTTGTTTGGTCGATATTCCTAGCATATCCATTTTTGTTTGAGCCTAGCTTTTGACTCTACATTTTGACAAAAGACCTAATAACTCAACTTTTTCCTTTCCTAGTTTAGACCTTGTTTGAAACACTTTGACCTAGACCTTTGACATGCCAGTTTTTATTTAGATGCTTGACCTTTTATGTGTATGACATTTGAATTTAGTTGTTTTACGTTAGGCTATTTTATGCCAAGATATAGCATAAACTATTTTGGAGATATAGTTCCACTTTTAGACCACATTGTAGATACAGCTCCACCTTTTGACCAAGTTAGACTAAGCTTGAACCATTTGTCCTTTGGACATAGTTTTCTAGATTTTGTATAACTCTAAACCTTTTTGTTTTAGAGATTTCATTATTTACGTGGATATGTCTCACTACACTTATGGTGGATTCACATACAATCCAACTTATGATATAATGGCCACACAAAATAACTTTTATGGCTTTAGTCAAGACCCCAATGATGCTAATATGGTTTGTGAGATAGATTTTTGTCCACCTCATATTAATCATTCATGGGAACAAAGTCATGAAACAACTCAAAATCCAAATCAAAACCTTTATTGGCATGAAGAGGCTTGTGAGAGGGTCTTTGAAGACCTAACTACAGATAATATTTTTTGGGACAGGGATCCATACATTCTTTGTAATAATCAGTACATGGAACATAGTCAAGAACCAACTTATGAGCCAACTCATGACTGGGATGATATGGTTTATGAAGAAGACTTTGATTCTTTGCCTTATGCAAGTAATCAAGATCTACCACATCTTATAATTTCTATTCCAAGACCACAATGTCATACTATTACCATACCAAGACCTCATCCTTTGGTTTGTGCAAGCAACCAAGCTCCACAATGCCCTTTCATCAATCTAGGACCTAGTCCTTTGGCTTATGTGAGCAATCATGCTCCACACCACCCTATCATTACCATATCAAGACTTTTTCCTCTAGCTCATGCGAGAAATCATGATCCTCAATGCCCTACCATTATCCAACCACAAGTCATTCCTTATCCAGTACCAATCTTATCCAAACCTCAATCCATCCAATCATTCGAAGACCAAGCTATGTTCAAAACTAGTATCTTCCAACCCATTAAAAACTAAGGCCAAGAGAACCAACCAATCCAAGATGTTTTTTTTTAATAAACTATTTGTGATAACTCAACCTATGATGAATTTCCTATTGATCCTATACCAGTTATCAAAGAGTCTCATGCTGATGATCTAATCTTTAATGAATCACTTCTTAATGATTATAACCACCTTTAGAAAAATTATTACCTTGACCATGTGCCTATTTTTCAAGAGCCTCCTATTGACAAGCCAGTCTCTAAAGAGTTGTCTCTCAACCTTTTTTCTATCTTAGAGGAGTCTCACTTTAACAAACCATTTTTTGTGGAGCCCATTATGCCATCATAGGCTATTACTTATCCAATACTAAACATTTAACAAGACATCATTGTAATAGAGTACCCATCAAATAAAGAATCAGAGTTAGAGTCAGGTTATATTATTGAACTGACATCAGATTTACCATTAGAATTTGAATCAATATCAATCTCGACATCAGATTCAGAGTCCCTTGAGTTAGAATCATATTTAGAAGAAGAATATGTTCATGGTTGTTAAAACATTGGTTATGCATGTCTAACCAATCAATTTGAATAAATTTGTGATCCTTATATATATTTTTAGGATGAGTACTTTAGATTTGACATAAGTTATCCTAGTATCTTCTACAAGAATTGTTCAGCCTTTCCCCATTCCATTACCATTCCATAGGCCATTACCATCAACCAAAATAGCCATATCATTGACATTCCATCTCTCACAAATGTTGATTGGGATCAACATAATCACACTTTTTTAAACTAAATCCATAGAGACATAGAATTTGAAGAAGAGCAAGGAAGCCAAGACTACATTCATATAGCAGAAGAGCACTCTCTTAGTGAAACCTTTTTAGAGGCACTAGCGGACAATCAAATTTAGAACTGAGCATCTTCTAGTGAAACTTTTTCAGAAGTGCTAGAAGATAATCAAATTCTAAAGTCAATATTCCTTATTAAAAGCTTCTTGGAGGTGCTACGAGACAATCAAGATAATTTCATTGGTGAAAACCTCTTTGAGGCACTAATAGTTGAGCATAAGTTCTTCACTGCTTGATGAAGACAAAATTAAAGATCAAATCAAAATAGCTTCCTATCAATAGCCTAATTAGATGGCAGCTACTCTCAAGATCAAACAACAACAATATCTAGTGGTCCTAGAATAAGTCTTCAGCCCTGCCACAACCAAAATTATGTTGAATTCAGCATCAACAACATTAAGTGTGACTGAAAGTCCTAATCTTCATTTGTTTCCCCACCATTATACATTCTATTATCATCTACCATTCCATTTCACAAACACATATACCATCCATTATTTATCCTTATTTACCATCCATGGCTACACTTTCCTTTGTAGAGGCTACAAAGATACCTTGTCTCAATGTTTGAAGGAATCATAATCAATGACCAATGAAAATCATAAAAGCATTCTTAACAACTAAATCTGTAGGCTATTTTTGATGGAGTAGTTATTCAGACAAGGTGTGGAATAAAAATTAACATGATAAAGTACTCTATTTATATCATTTGTTAATTAAGATGTGCATCTCCCCATCAATAGGAATAATGGAATCAAAAACCATACCTAGGCCAATAACATGTACCATACCATTTCATTGCCATGCCATTGTCATTGTTACATATCCATTTACCATTATTGTAGATTCGTACCATTCAACCCATCATCTAGAGGCAAACCCTATTACCATTTTATCCAATTTATTAAACCAACCATTATCCTAAAGTAATGCCATTTTATACCATTTTAACCTTTCCATTCCTATCTAGACCAAAGCCTTTTTTTTAATTCATCCTACCCAATCCTATTTTGATCTTGTTTACTTTAATTCTTCTTGCACCTTTTATGGGGGGATTCTAATCCAGTCTCGATAATCAATCCAATTTGTGTTTATAATGACAGTCTATGAAAGTAGTGTGATAGTTGATCTGGTAAGATATCTTTCATCCTATCAAGTTTGTTTATGTAAGCCTGATTATAACCGTCTATGGGCAAATTAGTGTTTTACCAATCTTGCTACTAATTATAATTGCCTATAATAAAATTAGTATCATTGACCTATGTTGTTGTATCCTAATTATAACTACCTATGGGAAAATTAGGGACAACACTTGTTTACCATGCATTACCGCATCACCTTACCATTACTATTTTCATTTAACTAGTCATTTACTAGATTTGAGAACTTGATGAGACCTAGTTGGTTTTTCCATGCCTTTTGTGTAGATGGAGTTACTATGACTTGAGGTTATTTTAAGACTATGTAGGTCATGCTTAATTCATGTTGAGGTCACCTCAGTCCCCCTTTCTATATGCTCTCACTATTTTATGACTAATCTAACCCAAACACTCTCGCTATTTTACAAGTAGGTATTTTGTCATTCTCTAACGAGTTAAGATACCTCAAAATACCAAAAACATTTATAATATTTCAAAATCTAAAAATATTTATCCTGTCTAAGCCTAGTTAGTTATCCTCGATTCACCTTACTAGGGCATGGTTATTGTTAGGATGCTTTCTTTTGCTTTTGTTTTTAGGCTTTCTATTTGTTTGTTTATTTCAAGTTGTTTGTTTGTTTGTTTGTTTGTCTATTTGTTTGTTTGTTGATTTGTTTTTTTGTTTGTTTGTTTGTTTGTTTGTTTACTTTCAACACAGTTGCCTCAACTCAGTCTATATGTGTTCAATGGGTGATTCCTTGAGCACATTATTCTTGAGTGTATCCATATTCATACGTCAATATTATCATCATGGTTTTTATCATTGGTGTATTATTTTCAAGTGTTTATTAGATATAGGGAGCCAGTCTTTATGCATATTTTGGCCAAGTCTTCATCGTGTTTTATCATGAAGCCTACCATCACATACTATAGCAAAAATAAACTTCACGAAGGTCTACAATTAATGGAGCCAAAAAAGTTTCTCCTTAGCACCTTGGTAAATCCTTTCATCCCACCCATAATCAAATTAACCCATTGGTCATTCTAGTTGTATCATTACTAATAAGGATGAACATCTCCTCATTGGTAGGTACAACTAAATCATTTATAATGATCAAACTTATTCCTCTATCCATCTCTTTCATCACTTTGCACCCACTCATATTTAATTTGTATTCTAGGTTATTTATTTGAGTTATGCTTGTTAATCATCCCTAACTGGGGCCCCATCAGTCTTAGTTAATCTAGGTCCTCTTAATAATTATAACTGCCTATGGGCAAATCATTATTTTACTTTTATTCCTGATTATAATCACCTTTGGGTAAATTAGTATCCTTTTTACATCAATGCATGCAAGCATTTTCTCATTTGGATTAATCTCAATCATGGGTTAATTCCACCTATCATCTTATTTCTTTTCGAGGAACCGTCCATCAACAAATGTGACGGCCACTCCCTCGAGGGGGCATCATCATAAGCTTCCCAAAACCATTTGTAGATTTGTTTTTTAACCATCATCTTATTTTTAGCATATAGGCCATCTCTCATTATTTTAGAAGACATTTCTTTGCCTATGATTTACAACATTTTCTCAAATAAAGTTAAACTATAGACACCTAAATTTGACCACCAATAACCCCCAATCAAGGTTTTGACCAATTTCCACTTAAAGAACATAATTTAGCTTAAAAACACTAAAACACACTAAATGATGTGAAACTAACATATTTAAGTGCCAATTTTGGCTAGGGTATCCCTAAATGGGGCAATGTAATTTATGGGTAAGCTAACTTTGATCAGATCATTTTAAATCAAAATGCCAATTTTGCACCTGAGTGCTCTGGATTGCTCTTTCCTATCAAATCTCTTATGCAAGACACTTGCCTTCATTATTTGCTATTGGTAACATCCTAAATGGTATAACAGATCCAATGTATCTGATAGTGACTTCCAATTCTAGTCCAATCAAATTTTGGACCAATAACAAGACATTCTGATCAATTTGAGTAATTTGTGCACAAAATGCTTAAACATGCTTAAGAGCTAATTAACCCAAATCAAGGCCTAATTAAGAAATCCATAGAAACTTATTGAATAATTTGTTTTATAAATGAATATTGAATATATGCATCATCAACTGACCTCATTTCTTGGGAAGACATCCTTAGGCCATGAATGCTAAAAATATCAAGATTCATCCCCTCCATGCCTCATAAATGCCTTCCATGATGCCCTCCATGCATCTTAATTGCCCCTTATTCCAATGTCATGATGAAGATAATTATAAACTTAATTTCAAAAATTAAATCAATCCTCAACCACATATCTCAATCTCAGGATGGATTGTTTAGATTGATTCTAGACAATCTAAAAAATCTATAAATAAGAGGCCTCACCACATGAATTTTAAGACATGATTATGCAAAGTTATAATGTAGAATTGATTACAAAGCTTCAAGCAACTAGTGTTAACATGAAAAATTGATTTTAATCTAATCCAAGCCAAAGCCAAAAGTGGCAAAGAGAAATAGAGGTAGACAAGCTTCCATTGCTAAGGATTTCATGATCACAAACCGAGCAAGCCACTAAAACAAGCATTTTGGAGCATCCAAGGAAGGTAAAAGAGGGTTTATTTTGCATTTTAGTTGTGTGTTTTATTTATATTTTTTAACTAAGCTCTCTTTAGTGTCTAGGCCTAGAGATGTTATGCTAGTTAGTGTATTTCTTTCATTTTATTTTCATTTTGAAACTAATACCATACTAACCATCCTCTCTTGAGTCAAATTCTTAGATCACATATGGTATGTCCAGTGAGACTAGATGCATCTCACACATGAAGAAGATAATTTTTTAGCTTTAAAATTGTCATTTAGATCATTAAAACTCTTGTAAATTGATTTTTTAACTTTATTTTTCTATTTTTGTTTGCCACGAGTTTACACAGTTACCGACGTCGGCTAGTAAAACTGACATCAGTTGGAAAGATTAACCAACATCGGTTAGTAAAATTGACATCAGTTAGATACCTATCATCAGTCACATTAGTATAACTGATGTCAGTTAGATAACCATCATTGGTTATAAAATGTAACTGTCATCAATTATATAACCGACGTCAGTCACTATGTTTTTCTTAAAACACAAACTCGAGAGCTCTTTTTTTAAAGTTCATTATTTCAAACCTAAAATAGCTTCAAGGCTAAAGTACATGCTAAAAATTTTGTTGCAGGACCAAGCTTGACATTTTCTAAAAACATATTTTAAATCACCTTTTTCATGCTTAAAAATCAATTAGGAACCTTGTTTTGGTGTTTAAAAAAAATTTAGATGTTTATGGTGAATGTTTTCAAAGGTTGCAACTAAGACCAAGGGGTCAAATGAACACTACCTCATTTTCATTTGGGCTTAAAAATGAACTCACCTTTATAATTTTTTTGTGTTCAATTATTTTTTTAAGTTAGCTTTTGTTTGGAAAAAAGAAAGGTGTTGTGTGTATCCTCTTGTATTTGTCCCCTTTAGGGAACCCTTGGAATCAAAAGTGTTATTCCTATTGAAAGTAGCCTAATCCAAGGCTTAGAAATAAATTCAACTAAAGCACTCTCCAAAAACTTTTCAAAATTTTGGTGACCTTGAAAATGACCCTAAAGTCTTTCTATTGGTCTTTTATTTCATGCAAACTTGGCTTGTGAGGGGGACTTCATCATCTCCCACGAGTTCTTTAGAAAAGCTTTGACATGGGGTTTCACCTCTCGACATTGAATTCATTTGAATATCAATTGGATTTGCACATGGGACATAGTGGCACTTTGGACATCACACTACACTGAGTGAACAACAGAACGTAGTAGTTGCAAAAAGGACTAGACCTTTTTGCAACAAGCCAAGTGATATAGACCCAAAATCCATGTTTTTATTTTGAATTATTTGGTATGAAATTCATTGTGTAATTGATTCCCATAGAAACATTCAAAACTTGATAGTTTAGTCAACCCCACATTGACATACCCTTGTTAGGATTTGGAAGATTATACTTAGTGTATTTTGATCATTTATCTTGGTGTTTTTGAGACTACAATTTGTTTGTTTGTTCATAAAGCCATGTCCAAACCACTTTATTTATATGTAGCTATTTTGTCTAAATAGGCGTTATGTTGGCCTTTTTACACCACATTTGTGCCTGGAAAAAAAATAAATTTATTTGTGTGTGTGTGTCAATTTGAGTTGCAGAGGGTAGTATTATGCTACCCAAATCATGTCAAAACATTTTGAGCCTTTTCGAGTCTTTGAAACATAACATAAATCACATTATTTGAGCATGCTTATATCATTAGGCTACTCAATTTATTTCAAGACGTGTTTCACTTTTTTCCAAAAAATGTTTGTTTCAAACCATGTTATGTATACCATTTGGACCTTTGTCTTGTGTTGTCATGTTGTCCAATCTTATCTAGCCTGTTTCGTCAAATCCTAGTTTTCAACATTGAGTTTTCAATAAGCCTTATAAAATTTGGATTCAAACATTGATTGATTTCTATTTAAGCCTTAATTCATAGGGTTAATACATAGATCTTTCTCTTTTGGATTGCATAACTTTGGTTAATCTATTATCCAAATTTGAAAACCATTGATGGTTTGTTTGTTCAGTACCTATCCACATCATTGTTTATGTCTTTATTTGGATAAACATAGTCTTTATTCAAAGAGCCTTTTTACTTATGCCTTATGCCAACTGATCATGTTTATGTTTGATTTCGTGTGTCGGGTCTATGTCAAAGTTGTTTTCAAACTTGTTAGATTAAATCAAATCACATCAACATTTGTTTCAAGTCTAGACTGTGACACCGTTTGGCCAAAATTTCCAGCATATGCCTATTTGTTTGAGCCTAGCTTTTGACTCCACATTTGGACAAAAGGCCTAGTAACTCAACTTTTGTCTTTCCTAGTTTAGACCTTGTTTGGAGAAATTTGACCTAGACCTTTGACAAGCCAATTTTTAATCAGATGCTTGACCTTTTGTGTGTATGAAATTTGAATTTAGACATTTTATGTTAGGTTTTTTTATTCCAAGTCTTAGCATAAACTATTTTGGAGATACAGCTTCACTTTTAGACCAGATTATAGATATAGCTCCACCTTTTGACCAAGTTAGACTAAGCTTGAGACATTTATATTTTGGAAATATATTAGAGTTTGTATAACTCTAAACCTTTTTGTTTTAGGACTTTCATAATTTTAATTGGATATGTCTTGTTACACTTATGGTGGAGTCACGTAAAATCAAACTTATGATAGAATGGCCACACAAAATAACTTTTATGGCTTTAGTCAAGACCGCAATGATGCTAATATGGTTTGTGAGATAGATTTGTATCCACCTCATATTAATCATTCATTTGAACAAAGTCATGAAACAACTCAAAACCCAAATCAAAACCTTAACTGGCAAGAAGAGGCTTGTGAGAAGGACTTTGAAGACCCAACTATAGATAATATTTTTTGGGATACATATCCATACCCTCTTTGCAACAATCAGTACATGGAACACAATCAAGAACCATCTTATGAGCCAACTCATGACTAGAATGATATGGTTTATAAGGAAGGCTTGGATGCTTTGGCTTATACGAGTAATTAGGGTCCACCACATCATACCATTTCTATTCCAGGACCACAATGTCGCACCATTATCATACCAAGACCACATATTTTGGTTTGTGTGAGTAATAAAGCTCCATAATGCCTAACCATTTCTATACCAGGACCTCACCCTTTGGTTTGTACAAATAACCAAGCTCCACAATGCCCCTTCATCATTAAAGGACCTAGTCCTTTGGTTTGTGCGAACAATCATGCTCCACACTTCCCTATCATTACCATCTCAGAAATTTGTCCTTTAGCTCGTGTGAGCAATCATGCTCCCCACTACCCTACCATTATCCAACCACAAGTCATTTCTCATTTAGTACCAATCTCATCTAAACCTCAACCCATCTAATCATTTGAAGACCAAGCTATGTTCAAAACTGGTATCTTCTAACTCATTGGAAACCAAGGCCAAGAGAACCAACCAATCCAAGATATTTTTGTTGAATCAAACATTTGTGATA
Source organism: Torreya grandis (assembly GCA_037957365.1). Taxonomy (NCBI): domain Eukaryota; kingdom Viridiplantae; phylum Streptophyta; class Pinopsida; order Cupressales; family Taxaceae; genus Torreya; species Torreya grandis. The sequence goes on from JARHVA010005588.1 coordinate 136,935, forward strand.
AGTTAACCTATGATAAATTTCCTATTGATCTTATGCCAGTTATTGATGAGTCTCACACTTATGAGCTAGTCTTTGTTGAGTCACTTCTTAATGATTATAACCACCTTTGGGTAAATCATTACCTTGACCATGTGCCTATTTTCCAAGAGCCTCCTATTGACAAGCCAATCTCTAAAGAGTTTTCTCTTGACCTTTTTCCCATCCTAGAGGAGTCTCACTTTAACAAACTAGTTTTTATGGAGGCCATTATGCCATCACAGGCTATTACTTGTTGTCCAATACCAAACATTCAATAAGACAGCATTGTAACAAAGTACCCATCAGATAAAGAATCAGAGTTAGATTTAGGTTCTATTCTTGAATCAACATTGGATTTACCATCAAAATTTTAATTGACATCAATCTCAGCATCGGATTCAATGTCCCTTGAGTTAGAATCAAATTCAGAAAAAGAATATGTTCATAGCTATTACAAAATTGGTTACACATGTCTTGGAGATAAATTTGAATATATTTGTGACCCTTCTATGATTTTTTTAGGATGAGTACTTCAGCTTTGAGGCAAGTTATCTTAGTATATTCTACAAGGATTGTGCAACCTTTCCCCATTACATTACCATTCCACAGGCCATTACCATTAACCAAAATAATCATATCATTGACATTCCATCTCCCAAAAATGTCGATTAGGATTGATAGAATCACACTTTTTGAATTGCATCCATGATGACATATTATTTTAAGAAGATCAAGGAGGCCAAGACCACATTCATATAGCAGAAGAGCACTCTCCTAGTGAAACCTTTTCGAAGGAACTAGGGGATAATCAAAGTCATAACTTAGCATCTTCTAGTAATTTTTTTTTGAAAGTGTTATAAGATAATCAAAGTATAAAGTCAACATTCCTTAGTGAAACCTTCTTAGAGGTGCTATGGGACAATCAAGACAAATTCATTGGTGAAAACCTCTTTGAGGTACCAATAGCTGAGCACAAAAGTTATTCACTGCTTGATGAAGATAAAATTGAATATCAAATCAAAATAACTTCCTATCTATAGCCTAATCAAATGGTAGCTACTCTAAAGATCAAACAATAAAAATATATGGTTGTCCTATTGAAATAACAAGTCTTCAGCCCTGTCACAACCAAAATTATGTTGAATCTGGTATCAACAACATTACGTGTGACTAAAAGTCATGATCTTCATTTATTTACCCACAATTATACATTCCATTATCATCTACCATTCTATTTCACAAACAAATCTACCATCCATTATTTGTGTTTATTTACCATTCATGTCTACACTTCCTTTTATAGAGGCTACAAAGATACCTTGTCTCGACGTTTGAAGGAATCAGAATCAATGACCAATGAAGATCACAAAAGCATTCTTGATAACTGAATCTACATGTCATTTTTTATGGAGCATCTATTTAGATGAGATGTGGAATAATAATTAACATGATCAAGTTTTTTTTTGTATCATTTTTTAATTAAGATGTGCATCTCCCCATCAACAGGAATAATAGAATCAAAAACCATACCTAGGCCAACAACATGTACCATACCATTTCATTGCCATGCCATTATCATTTTTTACATATTCATTTACCATTATTATAGATTCTTTCCATTCACCCCATCACCTGGGGGCAAACCCTATTACCATTTTATCCAATCTATCCAACCAACCATTATCATAAAGTAATGTCATTTTATACCATTCTAACCATTCCATTCTTATCTAGACCAAAGCCTATTTTTTTACTCATCCTACCCAATTCTATTTTAATCTTGGTTACTTTGGTTCTTCTCACACATTTTGTGGGAGGATTCTGATCAAGTTTCAATAATCAATCCAATCCATATTTATAATGACAATCTATGAAAGCAATGTGACAGTTGATCTGGCAAGATATCTTTCATCCTATCAAGTTTGTTTATGTGAGCCTGATTATAACCACTTATGGGCAAATTAGTGTTTTACCAATCTTGCTACTAATTATAACCACCTATGAGAAAATTATTATCATTAACCTATGCCATTGTATCCTAATTATAACTACCTATGGGTAAATGAGGGGAAACACTTGTTTACCATGCATTGTCGTATCACCTTACCATTATTGTTTTCATTTGACTGGCTATTTTTCAGATTTAAGAACTTGTTGGGACCCAGTTGGTTTTTCCCTACCTTTTGTGTAGATGGAATTACTATGACTTGAAGTCATTTTAGGACTATGCAGGTCATGCTTAGTTCATGTTGAGGTCACCTCAGTCCCCCTTTCTATACGCTCTCACCATTTTGTGAGCAACCTAAGCCAAATGCTCTCTCTATTTTATGAGCAAGTATCTCGTCATTCTCTAACGATTTAAGATACCTCAAAATACCAAAAACATTTATAATATTTCAAAATCCAAAAATATTTGTCATGTCTAAGCCTAGCCAATTATCCTCGATCTGCCTTACTAGGGCATGGTCATTGTTAGGATGCTTTCTTTTGCTTTTATTTTCAGGCTTTCCATTTATTTGTTTATTTTAAGTTATTTATTTATTTGTTATTTATTTATTTATTTGTTCATTTTCTTGTTTGTTTTGTTTTAGCACTATTGCCTCACCTCATTCTATATGTGTTCATTAGATTATCCCTTGAGCACATCATTCTTGAGTCTATCCATATTCATACATCAATATTATCATCATGGTTTTTATCATTAGTGTATTATTTTTGAGTGTTTATTAGATATCGGGAGTCAGTCTTTATGCATATTTTGGTTAAGTCTTCATGGTGTTTTATCATGAAGCCTACCAACAAATGTTATAGCAAAAATCAACTTCATGAAGGTCTACAATCAATGGATCCATAGAAGTTTTTCCTTGACACCTTGGAAAATCCTTCCATACCACCCTTGATCAAATTAACCCATTGGCCATTCTAGTTATATCATTACTAATAAGGACGAGCATCTCCTCATTGGCAAGTATAACTGAATAATTTCTAATGATCAAATTTATTCCTCTATCTATCTCTTTCATCACTTTATACCCATTCATCTTTATTTGTATTCCATGTTATATCCTTGAGTTATGCTTACTCATCATCCCTAACTAGGGCCCCATTAGTTTTAGCCAATCTAGGTCCTCTTAATGATTATAACTGTGTATGGGCAAATCATTATTTTGACTTTTATTCTTGGTTATAACCATCTTTGGGCAAATCAGTATCATTTTTACTTCAATGCATGCAATCATTTTCTCGTTTGGATTAATCTCAACCATGGGTTAATTCCACCTTTCTTGTTTCTTTTTGAGGGACCATCCATCAATAAATGTGATAGCCACTCCCTTGAGGGGGCATCATCATAGGATTCCCAAAACCATTTGGAGCTTTGTTCTTCAACCATCATCTTATTTTTAGCATACAATCTATCTCTCATTATTTGAGAAGTCATTGCTTTGCCTACAATTTTCAACAACTTTCCAAATAGGGGCAAATTGTAGACACCTAAATCTGGCCACCGATAACCTCCAATCAGGCTTTTAACCAAATTTCACTTAAAATACACAATTTGACCTAAAAACACTAAAACACACTAAATGATGTGAAACTGACATATTCAAGTGCCAATTTTGGCCAGGTATCCCTAAATAGGGCAATGCAATTTATGGACCAGCTAACTTTGATCAGAATATTTTGAGTCAAAATGTCAATTTTACACCTAAGTGCTCTGAATTGCTCTTTCCTATCAAATCTCTTAAATAAGACACTTGCCTACATTATTTTCTATTGGTAACATCCTAAATGGGATAACAGATCTAATGCATCTGATAGTGACTTTGAATTCTAATCCATTTGAATTTTGGACTAATAACAAGATATTCTATTCAATTTGAGTAATTTGTGCACAAAGTGCTTAAACATGTTTAAGAGTTAATTAACCCAAATCAAGGCCTAATTAAGAATTCTATAGAAACTTATTAAATAATTTGTTTTAAAAATGAATATTGAATATATGTATCATCAGGTGACCTCATATCTTGAGAAGACATCTTTAGACCATAAATGCCATAAATATCAAGATTCATGCCCTCCATGTCTCATCAATGTCTTCCATGATGCCCTCCATGCCTCTTAATTTCCCCTTCTTCCAATTTCATGATGAGGATAATTATAAACTTAATACTAAAAATTGAATTAATCTTCAACCACACATCTCAATCTCAGGATGGACGGTTCAGATTGATTCTAGACATTCTCAAAAATCTATAAATAAGAGGCCTCACCGCATGAATTCTAATACATGATTATGCAAAGTTATAATGCACAATTGATTACAAAGCTTCAAGAAACTAGTGTTACCATGCCAAATTGATTCTAATCCAAGCCAACCCAAAGCTAAAGGTGCCAAGGAGAGATGGAGGTAAACAAGCTTCCATTGCCAAGGATTTTACAAGCACAAGCTGAGCAAGCCACTACAATAAGTATTTTAGAGCATCTAAGGAAGGTAAAAGAGGGTTTCTTTTATATTTTAATTGTGTGTTTTATTTATGTTTGTTAACTAAGCTATCCCTAGTGTCCAAGCCTAGAGTTGTTATGCTAGTTAGTGTGTTTCTTTCATTTTGTTTTCATTTTGAAACTAATACCATACTAACCATCCTCTCTTGAGTCAAATTCCTAGATTCATAAGGAGTATTATTTTAGTCTGAATATTATCATGAATAGATGATAATATATTCTGAATTGGTACAAATACCATCTAGTTCTCATTTGGTTTTCTTTTAGCTTTTTCCTTTGATTTTGGAGCTTGAGAAAGTGGCTTATCCCTCTATTATTTTTCTATAGACCTATCTTCTTAAATGAAACAAATTGATTCAAATATATGCATTCAACTCTCTGTGAAAATTCTTTCAAAATTTGTGGTTGGTATTTTTTTAAATATGTTGTTGGATAAGAAGAGTGCTTTAGGTTTACATTTTGCTTATTTATGAGTTTAAAAAACAAGGTGAATAACATTTAAAGAGACTAAAATTATGTTTTATGGGTTTAAAAAACAAGGCGAATAACATTTAAAAAGACTAAAATTCTATTTAAAGAAGGTTGTAGTTATGATTTCTATACATCAAGGTTTGTTACACTGTCATGTTTATAAGAAAGGGTTGTTTTAATTTAATGGAAAGGTGATTTTTAAAGTAAAAATTAATGAAAATTTGAAAAAAAATTTAAATTTAAATGTTCTATTTTAGAATATATAAAAAGAAATGTAGTTTTTTATATGTAAACATATGCTCTTCAGTCTCTAGATTAAACTCAGAAATTAAATGTATATATTTCTTCATTCTCTAAATTAAATTCAAAAGTTAAATTACATTTTTCAAACCTTTTTTCAAAATTGTCAGAGCCTCTGTCAATCTTCCCAGTAATTTTTTTTTTATTAATTTAGCAGTTAGAATATGTACTTTATGTTGTGATTGAATATCTAGTTTGAAAAAAACATTAGTAATTTTTTATTAATTTAGCAGTTAGAATCTCTACTTTATGTTTTGATTGAATATTTAATTTGAAAAAATTATTAAACATACTCATGCTTTTTATTTATAAAATTTTATTAAAAAAACATTAAAATTAAAAATTTTACTAGTTTTGATAAAATTATAGGGATTATTATAATTTTGGAGGGATTTTTCAAATTGTGCTTCAATTTTATCTTTAAAAAAAAATAATGAGCTTGTCTTAATAATTTTTTTCACAAGTAATAGTTTCAATAGAATTGAAGGTATAATAGTTTTGCATAAAAATTCAAATAGATGAATTAGTGGAGTTAGATCTTAGGATCAAACATTTGATTCTATATTTAATAGAATTAAAAAAAATTGCACATTTTGTTATCAATGAACATAAATGGTAATATATATGTACAATTACTTATGTGTATATATAAAAATAAGTATGTTATCAATGAATGTTGACACTTACTTTTTTTAACTTATCACCTTAATTGAGTAGTTAAATACATATCCTTGAATTTTAGTATTTTAAAATATATTTATCTTTAGTTTTATATATTTTTTAATACATATATTATTTTCAAATGTCAACATATTATTAATATATTTCATTATTATTTAGATATAAAAAAGTTATTTATTGATATAAATATGTTCAATCATTAGATTCTAGTTGAACAACTGGTGGTTCCATCATTTGAATATACTTAATTTCTGGGACCTTTTTCCTATAGATTCATATTATTTATGGTTTGCATAAAATATTTTGTTGCACTAATTGAACTTTGCTTATTCCAAATGTTAAAATAATGATGTGAGTAAATAAAAAATAACATTTAATAGAAGATTTTCAAATTCATTTAAATTTTAAAATTATAATATGAATTGAATTAAAAATAAAAATTAATTAATTATTAATTTTTATAAAAAAATTTAAAAATTGTTTTTATGAAAAATTATTATATTAATGATATTTTATTTTTTAATAAAAATCATCTTAAAATAATTTAAATATATACAAATAAAAATCTCACATAAATCAATAATATAAATCAATAAATTATTGATAAATATTAAATAAATTTAAAGATTGATACAAAGTAATCTTGCAGAGACCACACCTAAGTAATCCGCATATTCAATAGATTTGATATGTTCAACAAGGCAATAGAATTATTAAGAAATCCTAATTCCTATCATTAATTACGAGCTAATTCAAGCATTCTCAAATATATAATGACATGGACAAAAATTTTGGTAATATCCTTTATATATGCATATGGAATTTTTAAATAAAAGATAGTTTTAATTATAACATTTTTAAATTACAAATTTTTTATCAGTGACAACAAAACGATATACCTTAAAGCTAAGATAAGTGGCAACCATAAAATAATTAGCTTTATTATTAGTTTCACATTTCAATGATATATATAAATTGTCAATATATTTAATTTCACATTTCAATGATATATTTTTATATAAAAAGTGGTCCTTAATTTAATATTATTTTGTGGGATGAAATGAGATGAATGATGTTATAAATAATAACAAAATAAGGGTTACGAAGTGCCAAATTCTTGTGAAGTGATAATATTGAAGAAAAATTTTATCAAAATTTCTATTTTTTAAGTTTTATACTTTTTGATTAGCCAGTAAAGAGAAATTTAATTCCATATTACAACAGAATGAAGACTAAAGAGTACCCTACAAAAGTAATTAGGTGAGTTTGAAGAAGATATATTCCTCAACATTTTTAAACAGTAATGTATTATTGTGCTTAGCTTTTTGGGTTTTGGTCTTGTTAGGGTTGAAACTAAGGAGGGTGTCATGGTGGCATGTCCATCTAATTATATATCTATTTTATGTGTTAAGAATAAATCTAAACTGAAATTTGAAAGAGGTAAATGTATAGTCCATCATTCCTCTTTCAATATAGTTGATTATGTATATTATCTGAGCTTCGTCCATTTCCTCTATTTACTCTTTCACATAACTAAAATCTAAAAATTTTGTTGGATGCACAACCTAATATATATTAATAAAAATTTTAAAAAATATAATTATTTACATAATAAATTGAATATTTACAATAATAAAAGAAAAAAGTAATCAAATAAAATATTGAAAAAAAAAGTTTTCTAATTTTATTTATAATTTATTATTAATTATTATAATAATTAATAATTTTAATTTTTTTTTTTTTTTTAACTATTTCTAATTAAAATAATATTTAAGAGTTATGTTTGTTAAATTTAACTTTTAATAATTAAAATCTTTTAATAGTTATCGATGTATTTTATATATTTTGTTTTGTGTATCTATTGAAATGAAGAAGTGTCATCGTATACGTTCTCATTTGACTCATTATCAATCATGACTCTATGTATGGATTGATCATTGACATAGGCCCATATAAATAGTGCATGAAGATATGAATCATCATCAACAATCTCATTGTTATCAAATGTAAACATAGGATGATGTGGTGAGATTCCAATAAGTGTACCAATGATCACATATATCGGGTGATCATATGTTGCAAGTGGATGATATATATTGTATGTATAGTGTACTTCTGAAGTATCCTTAGTCTTTGTCAACTCATGCTGGGGAAAATGATCATTGAATATTTTCAACTTATCATTTTGATTGCTCTATGGTCTAGATTCCTTTGTAGGGGTGCTCAACTCAATAGTGTTGTCATCAATAATATATCCTATCTTATGTCTCAATTTGAAGCATTTATAATAGAATGTCCCACCATTTGATGATAGCCACAATATGTATTACTATCATAGTTTTTTTGGTGTAGGCATGTTTGGATAAAAATCTTATGGAGAAAGAAGAGTGATAAGGTTGCATTCAAGTATATTATATTATACTATATGAGGAGGTGATGGTAGTCTTGAAAATTTCCTCTTTGGTAAAGTTATCAATTGTGGTCGATTTTTAGGTTGTGATACTACATTACCTGTGATATTTGTCTCATTTTTTTTTGTCAATTGGTTTGACCTTGGAATTTGGTTTACTTTGAAATTTTAATTTTTAATTAGTTATAGGATTAGGTGGATACTTGAGTTTGTTCAAAACTATGAGCTTAACTTCTTTGTCCTTTACTATGTGGCATAACTCATCGAAGGATTTGAATCTCTTGAAGATGATTGACTCATGGAGTGGTGCAAGCAAGCTTTACTTTAATATATATTATAACTCATTGTCAGCCGCAACATTAGTCATATTAGCTAGCATGGTCTTATATCAAAGTACATAAATAATGATTGGATCATTGGACCATTCTTTAAGTTTATAAATTTATGCATAAAATAGTTTCTCGTTGACGTGGATAGTGAAATGTGTTATAAATTGATATGCAAAAGATTTGAATGCTCTAATTTATTCGAGGGGAAGGTCATAGAACCATCACAAAACATATTCATTGAGACTTCTCAGGAATATCTTGGTTAATAATGTTCCATTATATGCGTAATATAAGCATGTTGTGTGTATTGATTGAAGGTGTTGTTTTAGATCATCTTTATCTTCGTTTAGTGGAAGTTAGGAGCTACAAAACCTGTAGATAAAGGATAAGTTGATATTTCATGGGATAATGGATTATAAAGCAAGGTATGTAAGTCCATTAAATGATTAACTCTAGATGCACCTTGCTCTAATTACAACACCATGGCATGTAAGTTATAACAGTTTGTTCAAGGAACATGTAGTAAGTGAGGTTTGTGATGTAATATGTGTAATAATAGGAAAGGTAAAGGTTTACTATGTAGAAAGGGGTAATTGGAATTTTTTTGGAATCATTTTGTTGTCCCCACACATTGAATTGATGTCACATATGTCACTAGATGTGTAGATGTATGGATAACATCAATAGTAGAGGTTTGAACACCTGATGTTGTAGCTTGGGCCAACTTTTCTAGTTTGTATCTTGTGATATATAACATTGCATTAATATTATTTGGATTCAAGTTAAGATATTCAGTGAATTATTGATCATCCATGACATCAATTTGGTATGTAGTAGTTGTTTATTGATTATTATTAGTCTCCATATTAATGATAAGTCCCTCAATAGGGTGTGAAGTATGTATTGGATAATACAAAGAAAATGTAGGATGAATAAAGGAGGTGATGCATGCCCTTTGCCATGTTTTATTAATAGAAGGAAACTCATTGGATGTTGCAATAATATGATTTGAGGTAGGCTTGGAATTATTTATTATTAAATTTAGCCTTATTAGTGTTCTTAGATTTTATCCATTTTATTACATACTTAATCCAAATGAGATAGACTATCCAAGTAGAACATGATGAAAATATTACCTTCATGACTTGTGTTAACCTATAATTTTCATTTATTAAATCTATGGGTAACATGTATTATTAGGGGATAATCAAAAATCATGTCTAAAAATAACCCTAATGCTGAAATCATGTATTATTTAGGGGAAAAGTGAGAGAATAGGTAGGAGGTTTGATGGAATGTAAAAGGTGATGCACCAAAAATAGAGTGAGCACCTCACCTACTTAACGACACAATAATACTAACCGACTAAATGTGAAAAATTCAAACCAGACATGTTGCATAAGTGTTTCACATGGAGGTAAGGGACCATAATGCAAAGTTAGGAGGGATGACAAATGGTCCATAGATAATGCTTACATAGATCCATGTATACATATCATGAGACCTGTAGAGACTTTAAATTATGCCCAGAGATGCGAAGGGAGAATGACAATGAGAGGGATGAACATCCACAGATAAGGGTCAACAACCATGAATGCACAAAAAACATAGAGCATGAAGAAAAGTAAATCAATTCCTATTAATCTCAAGATCTAAGGCAATATTACAAACTCAAATAAATAGAGCTTTGTTATACTAGGAAAGATCTCTTGGAGGGAAATTTTTGGCAACATTATATGCCTAGAAATGTCAGCCACTTTACAATGTGAGACCTAATATTTTATAGGTAATGGGAAGCCAGCCGATCATTGATTACAATCATAAATATAGCTGAGATAATTAAATTAAAGATTAGAAATTGAGACACATAATCTCTTTGTAAATCAGACAAGGGTGGCTAAAAGTAATCAAGATTTTGATTGCATCCTTGAGGCATGGTAATGATTACCTCAAACTTAAGCTTGTCATCAATTCATACTCTCTCATTAGTTTTGCATCAATTAATCTTTAATTGTTCAATGATCATAGTTCAATTTTTAAGCTTTCATGTGCACGAATGTGACTATAAATCTCATAGAAGTACTACCTTGGAAGATTTTAGCATAATTATATTGCTTCTGCTTTCAATAATGCTCCCTATAGACTTCTATGCCATGTTTATCATTAATATGCTTCTTTGTCTTGTATACTCAGGTCATGATCTCTTCATGTTGGTCTTGTTGATGATTTAATGCTATTGGATATATTAGCATTAAATTCTACATATTCAAGATTAGTTAATTTCACTGTGCCAACTACAATTTCCTCCCTAGTTATTTATCTCATAATCGTGTGATCTTTCATCCACCGTATTTCAAGTCTACAAATCTTACTTATGATGGTGTTGATGGTTGAATAAACCATAAATTTTAAGCTTAATGACTAATGACATGGCACTATTTCATTAGCTATCTCCTTTATTACTTAGTTGGGTCACCCTTTTAAGCCATTGATCCCCAATCGCATTCTATGGCCTCCACATATCAACTCTCTAATTACTTCAATCTCTCTTGGTTGAGTTCTACCAGTTGGGCCATGTGGAAGCTTCTTACTTGCCTACCCTTTCCCTAGGTTATGAATGCTAGTTAGTGATCTCCTATTCATTAGGCACTCTTACCACTATGTACTCGGGGCCCGCCACTTCCATGTGGCTCCTTCTCAATCCTCCTTTACTCAATTGAGGCTTTGTTTATATGGACTACTATGGGGATTAGGAGTAGTGAGATTATGCCACATAATGTCATACCATTCACCTGCTACTCGGGGGCTCTAACACTTCTCTAGGCTATACAAAAATCTTTGAGAGAGCATGGCAGTGAGATTTCACCATGTGGAGTCATCCCACTAACCCGCTATCCCAGAGTGATTTAAACTATATAGACAGTTTTGGGTCATTATTTTTTCATGAGTGTGACATGTGGAAGAATCCCAATTTCTCACTTACCCAGGGCTTTGCTGATATCATTAACTCGTTATGCAATTTCTTGAAAATTAACTAAGTCTTTAAAATAACTTTTGAATAGTCCCGATATTGTAAGGACAGTGATACATGGCATCGATCAACCTTGAATAGAAATGGCCAAGTCCCATTGAGTCAAAAAAATTACATGTGGCTCTAGGCAAACACGAAGAATTGACTAAGTCTTTTGTTGCTTGACACCTGTAGGTTTCGGGAGTGCTCTATGTTCATTGGGAAGGATAGAAGGGAGGTTGGGAAGACTATTACGTGCTTGAGAACTTTATAAAAATATGTACATGTCAAAACTCATTGGACCCGATCTCATACTCATTTAATTTTCCTCGAATTGATTGAACATCAAGAACTAATGGGTGATCCAATGCCTTGAACTGATGAACACGAGTGTTTCTCTTCCATGGTGACTGAAAATGGTCAACACTACACACTTGACATTGTTTTTATAACACATTTGATCTATGGGATATTATTACATGTATATGTTAGTTGCTTATGCTTTAATTTATGCACTTCCTTGAGTATGTTGCCTTACTATTGTATTCCTTGTTTGAGCATTTGAAAATGTTCATTTGCTTGCATCCCCCATGCCTATGTATATTTTCATTGCCATTTTCATATGTCATTATTTATTGTATGTACATTTGAATGTCATTCTTTCCTTTATACACATTTGACTAGGTCATGTCCCTTCGATTGTGTGAAATTTGAACATACCTCTTGTTTGTGGTCTCCTTGGACCATTTCCTTTTGACTTACTTTTGAGTGCTCTTGTGTGTGTGCTTGATTTGCTTATTTGGCTTGTACTATTACTATCTAGACATTTCCATTATATTTATAATGCATCTCAAGCCTACATGTGATCACATTGGTTCTATGCACTTTAATGATATATCTACCTAGACATGTTCCCTTTTATATGTTACATGATTACATTCACATATTATATAGTTGTATTATCCTTTTTGATTCGTAAAATGGATTTATCCCTTAGATAAATCAAATAGTTTCTGAAAATGGATACTAAATATCTCAATTCCTGAGTAAACAAAATCAGAAGCAGAATATTTTAGGGATGAATACAGAATACTTAGAACAACTCTGTGAATTCATTCCCATTTTGTAAACTCTTGATCGATGTCGCTTTAAAACTTTTTGTAATTAATTCCAATATTCTTATTAATTCATTTGCAACTGAATTAGATAAAAACTAGAAATCAATGAAAGGTAAATCTACACCAATCTGATAACGGAGTTCACCCATCATTTGGGCTACATCTCTAAGATTGCTTAACTACAATCTGATCCATTATAAAATATGTACATATACAATTAATAACTTACATCAAAATGGATTTTTATAAACATGTAATGTAATGTTGATATCTGAAAGTGAAGGCTCTGAAGCAATCATCCTTTGTCAATAGCATTTATCTTTTCTCTTCATGCATGCGGGCAATATATTCTCCATTCAGAGTATATGTCAAACTCTGACAAATGGGAAATAATAATAAATAGGATTATCTCTAGGTTTTTTTTAGACCTGCAACCCCCAATAACCTTGCAACTATCTATATTCCTCCAAGTTAAAAACAAATAGAGGTAATATAAATAATATTGTCACAGGGCTTTCTATCAATACAAATCCACAGTACATATTTTCCTTGTCTACCACGGGTCTCTATGTGTTTTAAATAACCTGTAAGGAAAAGATTACATCTACCCTTTGACAATGGGTTACATATATATATAATATATATGTAATCTTTTCCTTACAGGTTATTTAAAACACATAGAGACCCGTGGTAGACAAGGAATATTCATAGAGTCATAACTATCTTCCCGTATTTAAAAATAGAAGATAAACATACCTAATTTGTGATTATGTAAATAACATATGCATGCACTAAGATACATGTTTCCATACACCGTAATTGCAAATAAATCATTCCCATGAACTTCATAGATTTGTTGCATAGTCTTTGAAATGACTCAATTTGTATATCTAGGAAAAGAGATCATGCGTCCAAGCCCGAAGGCCTTACCAATACACCCCCTTGCCATAAGCTTAAAAAAAGCTTCCAATAGGTGTATTAAAATATGTTCGGCACTATCTGGTAGGATATCATTGTTCTGCATGCTTGTGGTTTTTATTAAGCATCCAAAGCCAAACGGTCTTCCAGAATAGATGCCAAGATCTTCAAGCATTCTTCATACCTCCACGGTCTTCACCCAATATCTGAAGATACCACATTTGACTCGACTTAAGGTTGTATCAAAGATATGTAAAATACATAATCCCATCTCAATTTCACACAGGCTCACCCTTGGAATAAGTCCCATCATAGTTTTACACGGGCTCGACCTTGTAATCAAGGATGATCAAAACAGACTCGAGTCTATAAGAAGAATTATCCTAGTCTATTTGTGGTCTGGCTTCCATAGAGGAATCATGTCATAGTTATCCTCCTTGCCTTATCCCATCTCAAGTTCTAATGGCCAACTTCCTTTACTGTCTCAAGCTCACCTTCTCTAAAGGGATTCCCATGCATCTAAAATAGCTATGTCTTTTATTACATTTGTAACCTCTGTGAAAATAAGTAATTTATCCAAACATAACTGCCCACACTAAAATATTAAAATTTAGTGGTCTCTCCCATCGACCTGGCTCAGTTCATGTTAATAAAAGAACATGTTGATTAGTCTCAGGCTTGCCTCCTTATCCAAACACATCTTCCATGGCTCAATGTATATTGTCCTTCATAGTCTTGTTGTTTGGCCTCCATCATCAGGCTCATATTATGGCCTACATTTTTTTAGTAAACCATGCATTCACGGCCCTATCCACATTCCATGTAGCCTCTTTTTTAAACTATGACTTCGTCAGTTTGTGTAATGGGCACCCCTGTTGCGCCCAAAACTAACCCAGCAAGGACTCCTTATGACTCCAAAATGGTTTGCTTGTATTATTTTGTTTTGTTTACAAAGACTAATGCATGAAACATAAATATGGAATTGCAAGCATTGGTACACACAGCTGAAATAACCAACACACTGTATTTATATTAATTTCAAAATGAGTAAACAAGTACAATGTTGGTCACGTGGTAACTCACTAAATACCCCATTGATCGTATGAACATTATTTCAAGCAAATATCCCAGCAAGTGTTGAAGGTGCATTCATTTTGTTCTCTGACCAGCGAAACTACAAACTCTATAGATTGGTTTTCTACAGACTCCGCAGACTAGATCTACCGACTCTGCAGGCGGATTCTATGGACTCTGCAGCTGATTCTATGGACTCTACAGGCCACTTCTACGGCCTCCGCAGCCAAATCTACGGTCTCTATAGGAGCTTCTATGGACTCAGCAGCAACTTCTACGGACTCTGTAGGCCAATAACTATGGACTCTGCAGCCAGATCTACAAACTCTGCAGGAGGTTCTATGGACTCTGCAGCAACTTCTACGGACTCTGCAGGCCACTTCAATGGACTCTACAGCCAGATCTACAGACTCTACATGAGCTTCTACAGACTCTGCAGGTTAAAATCTATAGACTCTGTAGGCTGAAATCTATGGACTCTGCAAGCTGAAATCTACAGACTCTATAGGCTGAAATCTATGGACTCTAGAGGCTGAAATCTATAGACTCTATAGGCTGAAAACTATAGACTCTACAAGCTAAAATCTACAGACTTTGCAGGCTGAAATCTACGGACTCTACAGGCTAAACTCTATAGACTCTATAGGCTGAAAACTATGGACTCTACAAGCTGAAATCTACGAACTCTACATGCTAAAAACTATGGACTCTGCAGGCTGAAATCTAAGGAATTTGCAGGTTGAAATCTATGGACTCTGCAGGCTGAAAATTACGGACTCTGCAGGCTGAAATCTATGGACTCTGTAGGCTAAAATCTATAGACTCTATAGGTGGAAATCTAATTTCTACAGACTCATGCAGGCTTGTATCTACAAACTCACCTGGATGCTACAAGATGCTACAGTGACGGAGCTGCTACAGTGATGAGTTGCTACAGTGGTATGACTGCTATAGTGCACGGCTACTATAGTGGCATGGATGTTATAGTGGCATAGCTGCTATAGTGGTGTGGTTGCTACAGTGGCAGAGAGCACAAACTCCAAAGACCAATCCCAAGGATTGATGTCTAGAGTGCTATAGATGAGAAGGACATTCTCAAATGCCCAAATAAGTTGCAAGTGCAACAATTATTTTCTTCTTATCCAACCTCCCTAAAGAAGCCACAAGCACTTCCCTTTATCTTTTCTCCAAGGGGTGACTCAACTCACTTGAGCAATGTGGGATAAAGGATGTGCAACAGTCCATCCATTAAAATATTTCTTATGTCTCCCTTGGGTACCATCCCCATAAAGTGAATACTTAAAGTAACACTTAATATCTTGCCATTGGGTTAAATGTTACTTTTTATAGCACTTCAGGCCTAAAAATATACCAGCAATCAGACTTCGAATGGTGCAAGTGATAGCTCACCAAAAAGCTCTCGACAAGGAGTATCAAATCCAATCATCAAAACTGGCCTCCACTACATCCTGTTAACTTACTACAAATAGTAAGTATGCTAGAAACTGAGAAAGTCAATCGCTAAAGTGTGGACATTATAGTCTGCCCCCTTAAAATTGCTTGTCCTCAAACAATCTCAGCCTAGCCTGCTGAATAACTTGCTCACTCTCCCATGTAGCATCCTCCTCTGGCAGGTCTTTCCATCTAACCAAATACTCCTTCACTATCATGTTTCTGAGTTTCCTCTCTCTGGTGTCCAGAATAGCCTCAAGTTCTAACACGAGCCTCCCCTCCTCATCCAAAACGGGTAAATATATAGAAGGCACTACACTCTGACCAATGTCTTTCATAAGCCTAGACACATGAAATACATTATGCACCCTACTGCCCTCTAGAAGCTCAAGCTCATAGGTGACTTCATCCACTCTTCGAATCACCTTGTAGGGGCCATAAAATCTAGGCTTAAGCTTCTCTACTCGACTCTTCTTGAGTGATGACTGCCTATATGGTTGCAACCTCAAATACACCATGTCCCCTACCTCAAAACTGCGTTCCACCCTATGCTGGTCAACATACAACTTCTACTAATTTTGAGCCTATTGTATATTCTCCTTGAGCACTCTAAGAATATCTTGACTATCCTTCAATAGGTCTTTAGCTTTGTGCACTCTGCTATCCCCCAAAACTAGATCCATGAAGCTTGGGGCTTCATACATGTGTAATGCCATAAATGGAGTCATCTTGATGGTCATGTGATGTGTGGTATTGTAAAAATACTCCCCCATGTGTAACCACTTAATCCAAGCTCTCTGCTTTGCAGTTACATATTTTTGCAAATAACCTTCCACCCATTTATTTACTATTTCCATCTGCCCATCTGTCTGAGGATGGTAGCTCGTACTAGGTGTAATGTCTATACCACATAGCTCAAAAAAAAACTGCCAAAAGGCACTCATGAACTTGTTATCCCTATCACTGACAATAAATCTTGGTAACCCATGCAACCTAAAAACCTCTCTAAAGAACAAATCTGCCACCTGAGATGTTGTGTAAGTAGAAGGGATAGCAAAGAAGTGAGCAAACTTCGTCAATCTATCTACCACCACATAAATGCAATCTCTTCCCTGCACTCGTGGTAGGCCAGTGATGAAGTCCATAGAAATGCTTTCCCATTTTCAGTCTAGAATGGGTAAGGGTTGTAGTAAACCCGTAGGAAAAGTGTGCTCTTCTTTATTCTACTGACAAACTACACACTCCCTGACATGCCTCTAAACATCATCCTAGATCCCTCTCCATGAGAACCACTCTTAGATCTGCCTGTAGGTATTGAAAACCCCTAGATGCCCAGCCATAGGTGCATCATGAAATTCCCTTAGTATCGTCTCTCTTAAGTGTGATGATGGAATCAAATAAATTATGTCCTAAAATTTGATCAACCCATCAATCACCTCATAGTGATCATCATGTATAGTGCCTGAAATCAATCCCAAAGCCCAAGCATCTCTAGCATATTTTGCTATAATCTTAACCTGCCAATCTCCTGAAATCTCTGCAAGAGCACAAATGTGAGGTCTTCTAGATAAGGCATCAGCTACTACATTCTTCTTCCCTTTGACAAACTCAATGTCAAAGTCATGAGCCTACAATTTAGTGACCCACTTCTGTTGCCTATCATTCAAGTCTCGTTGGCCCATGAAATACTTTATGTTGTTGTGATCCATCTTGATCACAAACTTCCCTCCAACCAAGTAGGATCAGAATTTGGCCAAGGCATGCATGATGGCCAACATCTCTTGATCATAAATATAATAGCTCCTCTCCACCCCTCGAAGCTTCCTACTCTCAAAAGCAATGGGGTGCTTCTCCTGCATCAATACTGCTCCAATCCCATCACTCGATGCATCACAATGAAGATCAAAAGGCTTCGTGAAGTTGGGTAGAGCTAGAACCGTACATGAAGACATCACCCACTTGAAATGTTCAAAACACTATTGTGTTTCCTCTGTCCATACAAAATCACCCTTCTTGGTGAGGTCTATTAATGGTGCTGCAGTCTATGAAAATCCCTTCACAAATCTCCTATAAAATCCACATAGTCCAAAAAACCATTTGAGTTGTGTAAGGCTGGTTAGAGTAGGCTAATCAACAACCGCCTTAATCTTTTCTGGATCCACTTGAACTCCTTCAGCACTGATAATATGGCCAAGGTAGAGCAACTTTGTCATGCCAAACTCGCACTTTGATTCCTTGGCATATAGTGACTCCTTCTCTAAAATGACCAGCACCTCCTCTAATTGTTGTAGGTGCTCATCCCATGTCCTACTGAATACTAGGATGTCATCAAAGAATATCAATACAAATCTTTAGAGCTGCCCTCTAAACACCTGATTCATACAACTCTAGAAGGTAGCTGGAGCGTTGGTTAGCCCAACTAGCATAACCAAAAACTCAAATTGCTCGTAGTGACACCTGAAGGCAGTTTTTTCTATGTCCTCCGTTCGCATTCTGGTCTAATGGTATTTTGACCGTAAATCTATCCTAGAAAAATATCATGCTCCATGCAGCTCATCAATTAGCTCATCAATCCTAGGGATGGGGTACTTGTTCTTAATTGTCTTTTTATTGAGAGCTCTATAATCAATGCACATACATATTGTCCCATCCTTCTTCTTTACCAAAACAACCGTTGAAGAAAAGGGGCTTTTGATGGGCCTAATATGCCCCATCTCCAATAGCTCCTTTATCGACTTCTCTATCTCATACTTATGCTTTTTGGGATGGTGATAGGGGGTGATGATGACGGGTTTAGCCCCCTCTCTAGCTCAACAACATGCTCTATACCCCTCTCAGGAGGAACCCCATGTGGAATGCTACCAAACACCTTATCATGCCTAGAAATGATCTCCTATACATCTGGATGATAGCATTTTACCTAATACTCTGGAGGTGTAGGCATGATCAAACATTCAGCTGGCCACTCTACATCGTCATGTCTAAATAATCGTTCCATCCTTTTCAATGATACCACCTTGAGCCCCCCATTAGGTAAACCTCAGAGCACCACCTTCCTGCCCTGATGCTGAAACCTCATCTCCAACTTAGCCAAGTTAAAGGTGAACTCTACCAGAGAAGCCATCCACGTCATTCTGAAGATGACATCATAATCACCCATGTCAACTACATATAAATCATCCTTCAATTCATAATCTCCTCACATTTTGATGCAAAGATTTGAGATCTTCTAGGTGCATAATAACTTGTGGCCATTGGCCACCATGACTCTGAACCCCACATGTTCTTCGGTCTAAAGGCCTCTCTTGGACACCAGTTTTATGTTGATGAAATTATGTGTTACCCTTATGTCGATCAATGAAACCACGTGTTGCTCCTGAATCATCCCTCTTACCTTAAAGGTAATGGCCTTCTGGACCCCTGTCAACCGAGCAAGAGACTTATCATCATCTGAACTCTCCTCATCCTTCTTCAAATGAGAGTCCTTAGAGTGAAGTTTACTCTTGTAGGAAGAAGGTGCTAGGTCTCTCATTTTCTTAATAGCCTCTTGTAGTGAAGAGGGGTTGTGTCCCTTTACCCATCCTCGCAAGGGATCAAAAAGTCCATCCATGAAGAGAATAACGAGTCTCCTTTTAGATATATCTATCACCAATACTGCCAACTTTTGGAACTTGATGATATAGGCCTCCATAGGCCCCCACTGTTTAAGCTGTGCAAGCTCCTTGAAATGCAATTGTGGGTCCTTAGTGTCAAATCTGTCAATGAGTCTCTCAGTAAACTCTGCATAGGTATCTATCTGGTTATGGCCAAGTGTGACCATACCGTGGTGCCACCACTCGTGGGAACTCCCATCCAAGTGCAATGCAGCATACTTAATCGCATCCTCCTCAAGTATGGGATTAAGCTAGAAATAAGTGTCTAACTTCTAGACCCATGTTCACATTGAAGTCTTTCATGTACCATCATAGTATGGAATAGACAACTTTCCCAACTTCTTCCTCATCTCATAGTTTTGTTTCCTATTTCCTCTCATGGGCATATGCCTGAGTCTAACATCCATATACTCCCTGAAGGACATTTCACCTTGAAAATTTGGTCTGGCATTTCTCCAATCCTCCAGTATTTGGTCCTGTATATCTTTTTGTGTAGGACCAATGTTATCCTGGTCATTCTATCTCGGAGGGAATTGTGGCATGAGTGGGCTTGTAGAAGAACCTGCTCTATCATATGTCTGGGCTACTCTATTAATTGATGCATCTCCATTACCTCCATTACCCTGTCCACCTACCTGGTTAGCATTATTACCCTGGTTGGCATTATTGCCTTGATCTTCCCTAGTTAGGTGTTGTGTAATTATTAGAGCTATATGCTGCAATGTGGCCTGTAGCTCCCTTTGTCACCTAACAAGATCACTAAGCATCATCCTAATGCTAGGCTATCCCCTTTCCCCATCTAGGTCACCCATGGATGGAGCTGAAAAAGGGTCACCCTCCTCTTCAATCTCTAAAAAAACTTATAAGTCTGGGTTTGTCCAGTTTCTCCTCAAGAAGTACTAATGTGTGGGATGCATGAAACCTCACAGGATGGCAGGAAAAATAGGCTCTGATACCACTATAATGGGCACCCCTATTGCGCCCAAAACTAACCCAGCAAGAACTCCTTATGACTCCAGAACGGTTTGTTTGTATTGTTTTTTTTTTTTACAAAGACTAATGCATGAAACATAAATATGGAATTGCAAGCATTGATACACCTAGCTAAAATAACCAACACACTATATTTATATTAATTGCAAAATGAGTAAACAAGTACAATCCCGATCACGTGGTAACTCACTAAATACCCCAGTGATCGTATGAACATTATTTCAAGTAGATATCCTAGCAAGTGCTGAAGGTGCATTCATTTTATTTTCTGACCAACGAAATTACAAACTCTGCAGGCTAGTTTTCTACGAACTTCACAGACTGGATCTACGGACTCTGCAGGCAAGTTCTACAAACTCTACAACTAATTCTACAGACTCTGTAGACCACTTTTATGGACTCCATAGCTAGATCTACAGACTCTGCAAGAGCTTCTATAGACTCAATAACAACTTTTAAGGACTCTGCAGGCCACTTTTATGGACTCTGTAGCCAGATCTATGAACTCTACAGGAGGTTCTACGGACTCTGCAGCAACTTCTATAGACTCTACAGGCCACTTCTACAGACTCTGTAGCTAGATCTACGGACTCTGTAGGAGCTTCTACGAACTCTACAGGCTAAAATCTATGAACTCTGTAGGCTGAAATCTATAGACTCTGCAGGCTGAAAACTACGGACTTTGCAGGCTAAAATCTATGGACTCTGCAGGCTAAAATATACAGACTCTACAGGCTAAAATCTATGGACTCTGCAGGCTGAAAACTATGAACTCTGTAGGCTGAAATCTACGGACTCTGTAGGTTGAAATCTATGGACTCTATAGGCTGAAATCTACTGACTCTGTAGGCTAAAAACTATGGACTCTGCAGGCTAAAAACTATGGACTCTGTAGACTGAAATCTATGGACTCTATAGGCTGAAATCTACAGACTCTACAAGCTGAAATCTACGGACTCTGCAGGCTGAAAACTATGGACTCTACAGGCTAAAATTGACGGACTCTGCAGGCTAAAATCTACGGACTCTACAGGCGGAAATCTAATTTTTACAGACTCATACAAGCTTGTATCTATGAACTCACCTGGCTACTACAAGATGTTAAGTGATGGAGCTACTACAGTGATGAGTTGTTATAGTGGTATGGCTGCTACAGTGGCATGGTTGCTATAGTGGACAACTGCTATAGTGGCATGGCTGCTACAATGGTGGAGAGCATAAACTCCAAAGACCAATCCCAAGGATTGATGTCTAGAGTGCTACAGATGAGAAGGAAATTCTCAAATGCCCAAATAAGTTGCAAGTGCAACAATTCTTTTCTTCTTATCCAACCTCCCTAAAGAAGACACAAGCACTTCCCTTTATCCTTTCTCCAAGGGGCAGGTCAACTCACTTGAGCAATGTGGGATAAAGAATGTGCAACAGTCCATCCATTAAAATATTGCTTATGTCTCCCTTGGGTACCATCCCCATAAAGTGAATACTTAAAGTAACACTTAATATCTTGCCATTGGGTTAAATGTTACTTTTTACAGCACTTCAAGCCTAAAAATATACTAGCAACTAGACTCTGAATGGTGCAAGCGATAGCTCGCCAAAAAGCTCTCGGCAAGGAGTATCAAATTCAATCATCAAAACTAGCCTCTGTTGTGTCTTGTTAACTTAATATAAATAGTAAATATGCTGGAAGCTAAGTAAGTCAACTGCTAAAGTGGGGACATTACAGTTTGTTACTCTGTTGTGATCTCAAATGGATTTTACCAAACAATGTTGAATCCTTAATTCTTGGCCAATATTCTTTGGCAATAATCCCACATTCACTGGATGTAAATGCAATAAAGCCTTTAATTAGGCTATTGT
The DNA here is from genome assembly GCA_037957365.1 of Torreya grandis. Classification (NCBI taxonomy): domain Eukaryota; kingdom Viridiplantae; phylum Streptophyta; class Pinopsida; order Cupressales; family Taxaceae; genus Torreya; species Torreya grandis. The sequence goes on from JARHVA010005588.1 coordinate 159,725, forward strand.
TACCATATATACCCATGGCTTTGGCCACATCTTAAATTGTCTTTTACATGAGTCTTGAAGCTCGATTTAAATACTAATTTTGGACTTTGAGTTAATTATACAGTTGGCAATTTGGACGATGAACTAAAAATGATAATCTCCAGCTTGAGCTCAGTATAATTAACTCAAATCTTGAACTCATCGAGTTGGCACTCAGGTTGAGCTTTGAGTTGGGTTGCCAAGTGAGTTGGGTTACCATGTGAGTTAGGTTGGTAACTTGGGTTGCATTCAAGTTGGGTTGTTATGCTGAGTTGGTACTCAATTGTAACTTGGAAATAAATAAGATGTGGTGGCAGGCCACGTGGTGGCCTGAGGACCCACCATGTGGGCCTTCTAAATTTTTTTCATCCTGCCACATGTCATAACCAAAAGAAATAAGGATAATTATATGGTAAATAAATAGTAGCGTAATTATGAAATTAATAGAATTCCATTACCATACATGGTGGTAGAGTCCCCCTCCATTATAAAAGTGGGCTCTATCAGCTATAGTCTTTGTAGCTAGCCTCTTAATTACTAACTAAAATGGTGACTATAATCCTCTAGATCAAACCTCCCCACAAAGAGGATTTTGGTCTCCAAAAGTCTAAATACTCCCTACCTCTAGTTACAATAATTAGACACGCAGCTCGTGACTATAATTAGTCGTTTGATATGCAAACACTCGCTTCACTTAATTGACTGTTTGTCAACAGCAGTTTTGGAAATACACAGGCAACCGATGCCGATCCCTGCTTGTCTGGTGCTGTCGACGTCGGCTGACTCTCTGCCATCGCCGGTCTCCTTCTCCACTGCATCTGACCGACGTCGGTCATACTGTCGACGTCGGTGGCTCTGGTTCTTCAGCATCCTTTCTCTTGTGTCTGAAAATAGTTGAAGCTTTTAGCTCCACACCTTAACAATCTCCCACTTGGAGATAAATAGCTGCAACTTGTACCTGTACCTGTACACCATCTATTTTGTTCCTTAGGTTCTGTATCCCTCTTCAACGTCACTCTTGAAGACCAACCACCACGCAAACCTGTGATGCTATACCTGTCTCTTATGCCACAAGAATTTTGTTGCTCCCAAATTCTCCATGACATACTTCTGAACCAACTCTACCCTTAGCTCAGAAAACTCCCTGTATATGAAACCCTGCAACAAATAACACAATACAGTAACAAGATAATGTAGCTAATATTATCCAACCTGGTAAAGATAAAATACAATGGTCAAACCTCTATTGTTCTGCAGCATAATCAAGACCATATACCATAGCCTTCTGTCTCATGTGTCCATCCACTCTCTTCTCTAAAATGGGAATCCATCCCTCTAACCAGTGCTTCCTTCCAGCTGACAACACTACCAATAATTACCTATTTGGTTCTCCAAGGACTCACATTCCTCATCCATGCCAAGCTCCCACTATTTCTGGATTCTACCTGCATTGCTTCTTCCATCTTCCTAGTTCATGACTATCAATAAGCAATATAAAGAAGGTGAACAATGAATATGAGGTTCACATACCTTTCCTGACCTCCACATGGGTGTTTGAGACTTATTAATTCACCCAACATTCGTTCCAGTGACCGATATCGGCCATCTCCCAGTCTGCTCCCAACCGATGTTGGTTCCCTACACTGACCCTAACTGCCGACGTCATTTCCCTGGCCGATGCCGATGTCCCTCCTACCAATGTCGATCCTTATGACCGACGTCAAACTTACCCTGCCTGACCTACCGACCCTGCTGGTCTGTACATGACTGATGTCGGTATCTGGATGACTGACGTCGGTGCCAAGCAACTGACATCGGTGTCTGTGTGTTCCTGTAAGTGATGAAATTTTCATCTGCGAGCTCTTCTTGGATCAAACCTTTGTCCATGCTACCCTGCTCAGATTTATTCAGCCCCTGTGACTGATCTCTGTCCTTCATCTCCTTCGTAAACACCAAGGCTTATTTGTTCCTGTCAAAAGCATCAAATTTCCTCTTTCTACAATGAACTGTATCTATGCTTTCCAAATTTGAACACATACCTTTTGAATCAAAAACTTCCATTCCCTTCCTATTCATGTGACCAAGCCTATTAGGCCACATCTTCGAATCTACACCAGAAGTAGAATCAGTAATACAAGTAGACAGATAAAGAGTATCTACTTTCTTACCTCTTGCTAGAACAAGTGCTCCCTTGGTAACCTTCCAAGAATCTGTTGTGAGGGTTATTGTGCATCCCTCATCTCCCAACCTTCCTACAGAAATCAGACTCTGCTTCAAAATTGTAACATGCATGACTTCTTTCAACACCCATGTGTTGTCAATCTGCAATCTCAGCTGCACTTTTCCTTTGCCAACTATCTGACAAGGCGTACCATCTCCTAAATAGAGTACTCCAAAATCTCCCTGTTCATACTCATAGAACAAATCTTTGTTTGGGGATGCATGAAAAGATGAACCAGAATCTAAAATCCATGATCCTACCTGACTATCCAAAGAAAGTATGAGAGCATCCTGCATCACAATATTTGCATCCTTTGCTTCTTTCATACCTGCATGTTGATTCTCTTTATCTCTCAACCAACACTCCTTCTTTGTATGTCCTTTCTTTCCACAAAACCAACAGGTAATACCTTTGGACTCAGATCTCCTTCCCGACCTTGATTTCCCTTGCTCAACCTTCTACCTTTGCCTTCCCCTACTTTCTGCACTTAGAGCATTCCCTGATGATTCACCTGTGCTTCTCCTGCGTATTTTTTCATTTAAGATCACACTCACAACATCATCAGCTTTTAAGATTTTAGAAGCAGATGCAAAATTACTTACTGCCATAACCATACCGTCCCAACTTTCAGGCGAAGAACATAAAATCAAGAGAGCCTTTACCTCATCATCAAAAACAATATTGACTGAAGCTAGTTGGTTTACCAAACCATGGAAATCATTGAGATGAGTATGTACTGATCCACCTTCCTACATTTGCAAAGTAAATAGCTGCTTCATAAGATATACCTTATTAGAAGCCGAGGGTTTTTCGTATAAATTCACCAAGGACTTTATCAACTCTTCCGTTGTCTTACACTGTGATAAGCTAGAAATCACAGACGATGCAAGGCTCAACCTTATGAAATCGAGAGCCTTCTGATCAAGAACGTTCCATTCTTCATCCTTCATATCTGTGGGCTTGCATGCAACCCCACCCAACGGTAAGTACAAATCTTTCTGATACAGATAGTCTTCAATCTACATCCTCCAATGTTGATAATTCTTGCTGTTAAACTTCTCCATTCGTAGCCTACTTTCTTCTGCCATTGCTGAACTTCCACTCAATCAGAAAACCCTGTGAATGACCTGTAATCAAAAAACAATACCCTGCTTCCTACAAACCATAGCTCTGATACCACTTGTCAGGGGATCTATAGCTCTACCAATTAGAGCACAATTGATTACTTTCTTATATGCAATTAAACACGAAATTATACCAGAATGATAAAGTAGCTAGAAACTTGAGACAACAAAGAATTTGAGAGACAATACACACTCTTGTATTAAATATTACTAGAAGAAAATATAATAAGAAAGATGCCACTTCTTCCTCCACCTCAAAGGCTTGCCACACCTCAAGACCTTCTTCCCTCTCTCTCTTGCTCAACACAACAACTCTAAAGCCTGAGTTATTATCCCTCCTTGAATGCTTCAGCTGATCTCCTTGACCTTGCTAGCTTCAATGCTTTTTACTTGCCTTCTTAGATCTTACAATACATGCCTTATGGGTCTTTAAATAGGATCCCATGCTTACAAAAATAGAACTCTAGTTACAATAATTAGACACGTAGCTCGTGACTATAATTAGTCGTTTGACATGCAAACACTCACTTCACTTAACTGATTGTTCGTCAACAGTAGTTCTGGAAATACACAGGCGATCGACGCCGGTCCCTGCTTGTCTGGTGCTGCCGACGTCGGCCGACTCTCTGCCATCGCCAGTCTCCTTCTCCATTGCATCTGACCGACGTCGGTCATACTGCCGACGCCGGTGGCTTTGGTTCTTTAGCATCCTTTCTCTTGTGTCTGCAAACAGTTGAAGCTTTTAGCTCCACACCTTAACAATAACCAAAAGAAATAAGGATAATTATATGGTAAATAAATAGTAGTGTAATTATGAAATTAATAGAATTCCATTACCATACATGGTGGTAGAGTCCCCCTCCATTATAAAAGTGGGCTCTATCAGCTATAGTCTTTGTAGCTAGCCTCTTAATTACTAACTAAAATGGTGACTATAATCCTCTAGATCAAACCTCCCCACAAAGAGGATTTTGGTCTCCAAAAGTCTAAATACTCCCTACCTCTGCTAAACTATTATCTACACCACATCAATGTACAGAAACCTATAAGAAGCCAGCTGTCCAACTGCAATTACAACTTGTATATAGAGAGTAAAATAAACTTTGTATCCATTTTTCCAAATGACTTGTTTACCCAAAATAGTCATAATATCTAGCGACTTCTCTCAACCCCACACTACATGAAGGTTGAGGTATTATCCCTGTTATCAACATACACAATGGAAATAAATTATGTTGTATACACCTATAGGATTTACAAACAACTACACATATGTATACTTGCATTACAAATGTTTCATATTTACGGGTCTTAGATAGTACTCCTACATGACGTATATGACAAACATGCATGTGAGTACAAACAGTTTGAAATACAAATATTGCCCATAATAATGTGGGACTTAAACGTATATGAATAGTATAAAAATGTATAATACATTTGTCTATCCTAAGGTGTCTAATGCACAATACACATAATACCTGAGGATAATCAAGGGAACTGTAAACAACAAAATTAACTATTGTGTTCTTCAAATTGATTATCAAATCCTTCCCTGTACCTATCAAATTCCAATGTCAACTTGGAGAACTTTCCATAACAAGAGCTTCTTTACAAACTCACAAATATGCAAGTAACTATAAGCAAATATCATATAAATGTGAGAAGAAAACCAAGTATTTTAAACTTGTCTCAAACTTTCTTTCACCATCTGACTACTCCTTGATTCATAGCTCCATAACTCATCCAACTGAGTTAGTTTCCAAAAACTAAAATAGGAGATAGCAAATATAAACCCTTCCAAACATAAATTTAATGAAATTTCTTTCCTAAATTTAATAATTAGTAATTTGTTTGATAATAATGTGTTGGAGGGAAACTAAGCATACTATTCAATACTATAGTAATGCTTATCCAATACTATTCAAGCAAACCATATAACCCACAAGGGTTGCTCCTTCTTCATGGGCTTCACAAATGAATAGTATTAGTTTCATCTTTTCAAATCTATCTCAAAGAGTTAGATGATCCATGTTATAATTAAAAAAGGATTTGAAAACAATTCCAAACTAAGATATATTTTACTCTTAAAGAAACCTTACACAAAGGATTCAACCAAAAATGTGCAAATATAGTTACGTTTGAGAATAATTTATACATCTAAAGAAGCTGTGAAGTGCCCATGTTGAGTACTTGTTGACATATTGTTGGTGTTTAAACAACTCCTTGTTTGCTTCATGAAACTCTTAACAAAGTTGTGAAACATACCAATCTATGAACTAGTTAAAAAATCAAAACTCAAAGTGCAAAAACCTATTCAATATTGAACAATGTCTTATTGCCATTTTCATATCTTACTATAGAACTAGTCTTTTCACTTGTTCCTATCATGAAGGACATAGGCATCTAAAATATGATTAGTAATCCAAAATATAAAGGCTACACAGCTGGTTATCAAAGACTAAAAAATATTGTGTCAATACCAATATGAAATCAGACCACAATCATACCTCAATCTACCTTCTATGTAAGGCTGGCTCTTAGAGATGCATTAATGAAAATGCCTTGCATTTTATTTGAATGCTTCTCAAAGAAGAAAGGTTGTTCCTTTCACTATAACATCTCACACCTCAAGTGACAATGTGTTGCTCTTCATGTGTGTTCATCTTTTAGAGCTTGTGGTTCTAGAACCTTGGCTATTAGAAGCTTATCTTCTTCTAGCGAATTGGAACACCTTCCAATTTCCCTTTGCACTATCCTTATTGCATGGTCAACTCAAATAAATGAATGATAAAGCAAGAAGTTGATAAAAAAAATCCAAACTGAATTATATCTAGCAACTAAATCTAATCCTTGCATTCACTTGCTATGATAACAAATTGGATCTGTAAATCGGGTTTATTCCTTAGATAAATCAAACAATTTCTAAAATTGGATACTGAATATCTCAATTCCTAAGTAAACAGAATTGGAAGTAGAATATTCTAGGGATGAATACAGAATACTTAGAACAACTCTATGAATCCATTCCTATTTTTTTTAAACTCATGATTGATGTCACCTTAAAAATTCCCATAATTAATTCTAGTATTCTTATTAATTCATTTGCAACTGAATTAGCTAAAAACCAAAAATCAATGAAAGGGAAATCTATACCAATCTAATAATAGAGTTTGCCCATCATTTGTGCTATGTCTCTGGGATTGCTTAACTACAATCTAATCCATCATAAAATATGTAAATATAAAATTAATAACTTACATCAACATGGATTTTTAGAAACCTATAATGTAATGGTGATATCTGACAGTGAAGGCTCTTATGCTCTAAAGCAATCATCCTTCAACAACATTTATATTTCCTCTTCATCTATGCAGGAAATATATTCTCCATTCAAAGTATCTGTTAAACTCTAACAAATAGGAAACGATAATAAACAAGAGTAATAATAAACAAGAGTGTCTCTATTTTTTTATTTAGACCTGCAACCCCCAATAACCCTGCAACTATCTATATCCCTCCATGTTAAAAACAAATAGAGGTAATAGAAATAATATAGTCATAGGTCTTTGTATCAATATAGAGCCACAATACATATTTTTCTTGTCTACCACAGGTCTCTATGTGTTTTAAATAACCCATAAGGAAAAGATTACATCTGCCCTTAGATAGTGGGCAATATATATATATATGGAGTCATAACTATCTTCTCATATTTGAAAATAGAAGATAAATATACCCCATTTGTGATTATGTAAATAACATATGCATGCACTAAGATACATGTTTCCATGTTTCCATACATCATACCCTCATGGCCATCGATCATTTGAAAATAGGCAATGACTTCTTCACCATCTTGACTTCATAAAAATAGCCATTGATTTGCAAATAAATCACTCACATGAACCTCATAGATTCCTTGCATAGTCTTTGAAATGACTTGATCTATATATTTGGGAATAGAGATCATGCATGCAAGCCCGAAGGCCTTACCAATACACCCCCTCACCATAAGCTAAAAAAAATATTCCAATAGGTGTATTAAAATCTATTCAGGATTGTCTGGTAGGATATACTCTTTCTACATGCTTGTGGTTTTTCATAAGCATCCAAAGCCAAATGACCTTACAAAATAGACCCCAAGATCTTCAAGCATTTGTCATACCTCCATGATCATCACATAATATCCGAAGACACCCACAATAGATCGATGTGCCTGTAATTGAACCACCTTTGACTCAGCTCAAGGTTGTATCTAAGATAAATAAAATACATAATCCCATCTTAGTTTCACATAGGCTCACCCTTAGTGTTAGGATTGTGGAGCTAAAAGCTTCACTGATGCAGATACAGAGGAGGTTGCAGGTGAGTTGCTGAGTGCCAGAGACACCGGCGTCGGTCAGGCCAACCGACGTCGGCAGGAAAGGGCAGGAAAGACAACCGGCGTCGGTCAGAGATCGGCCGGCGTCGGCGACCCCCAGGCGGACAGGGACCGGCGTCGGTCGCCTGTGTGGTTCGGACTAAGCCAATTACGGGCAGTTAACTAACGAACCAAGTGTTTGCATGAAGAGATCTAATTTTAGACTGAGAGCTGCGGATCTAATTATTGTAATTAGATGTCTAATTATTGTTTGGATGAGATCTATATAATAGACTCATGGTTGTATTGTAAAAGTGTGCTAGGGAGTAAGAGAGCATAATTATAAGCTCCTTCTGTGTGTGAGGTAGAGCAATGGTGCGTTCCTCCTAGTGCCACAGTACCAGGTGTGTTGGTGCTGGATTGGAGAGCCAGCTGGGTTCTTTCAGAGTGTAGGATCTTGGTCACAGTTGCATGGCCTATATAGGAGATCTACATGTTAAGTAAGATCGTTGATCTGCAGGTGTATGTGTATGCAAGGTCGAGGTTCACAGGTGAATAGAACCATTGTTTGATTTGCAGGTGTGCAAGGTCATACAGACAGCAACACAACAGGGAGCAGTATCAGGCATGATCTACTTGGAGTACAGGGGTGTACTCGGATAGAACAAGAGGAAGGCAAGGAAGTTCCTTCCATAAGTATGGTCTGTTGAAGTGCAGGTTATTGCAGATTCATGGGAGATCTACTTGAAGTACTTTGAGTACTTGTGGAGCACGTGGAGTACTTGTGGAGTGCGTGGAGCACTTGTGTTATGCGTGGAGCATGGGAGGTGAACACCAACTCTGTATTTGAGTTGGGTGTTGTGACCTGTGAGAGGGAGAGCTTTGGGGAGAAGAATTACTGTTCACTTGAGGTGTGGGAAACCTCTGTAAGGTGGTGGAGAAGATGTGGCATATTCTCTATTGTATTCTTTTCTGTATAAAGTGTTAATACAAGTTGTGTATTGTCTCTCATATGTTGTGTTATTCTGAATTCTAGTTACTTGGTGAATCTGGTTATTTCCGCATATTAAGTTGTTTGAAGTTTGGTAATCAATTGTATGTTTCCGGTTTCGCATCCTGACAAGTGGGATCAGAGCATGTTTGTTGTTCTAGATTCCTGACAAGTGGTATTAAAATCTATTCAGGATTGTCTGGTAGGATATACTCTTTCTACATGCTTGTGGTTTTTCATAAGCATCCAAAGCCAAATGACCTTACAAAATAGACCCCAAGATCTTCAAGCATTTGTCATACCTCCATGATCATCACATAATATCCGAAGACACCCACAATAGATCGATGTGCCTGTAATTGAACCACCTTTGACTCAGCTCAAGGTTGTATCTAAGATAAATAAAATACATAATCCCATCTCAGTTTCACATAGGCTCACCCTTAGAATAAGTTTCATCATAGTTTTAATGGGTTTGGCCTTGTAATCAAGGATGATCAAAATATACTTGAGTCTATAAACAGAATTATCCCAAACTATCTACGACCTAGCTTCCATAGAGGAATTGCATCATAATTATCCTCCTCACCTTATCCCATCTCGAGTTTCAATGACTAGCTTCCTTTACTATCCTGAGCTCTCTTTCTCTGAAGGGATTCCCATGCATCTAAAATGGTTTCATATGTTATTACATTTGCAGCCTCTGTGAAAATAAACAAACTATCCAAACATAACCACCCACACTAAAAGCTTAAAATTTAGTGGTCTCTCCCATCAAAATTCATGTTAATAGAAGAACACATCGATTAGTCTTAGGCTTGCGTCCCTATCCAAAAACATCTTCTATGGCTCAGTGCATAATTTCCTTCATAGTCTCGTTACTCGACCTCCATCATTGGGCTCATATTTTGGCCTACATTTTTTATTAAACCATGCCTTTACAGCCCTGTCCACATTCCACGTATCCTTCTTTTTAAACTAGGACTTCATCAGTTTGTTAGTCTGTCATGATCTCAAACGGATTTTCCAAACAATGTTCAAATCCTTAATTTTTGGCAAATATTCTTTGGGGAACAAATAAGAATCCCACATTCACTGGACATAAATGCAATAAATTCTTTAATTAGGCTTTTGTTATCATATAGACCCATGGCTTCAGCCATGTCTTAAACCACCTTTTACATGAGTCTTCAAGCTCATTTTAAATGCTAAGTTTAGAATTTGAGTTGATTATATGGTTGATAAGTTGGACCAATGAACTAACAATGATAATTTCTAGCTTGAGCATGACATAATTAACTTGAATCTCAAACTCATCGAGATGACACTAGGTTAAACTTTGAGTTGGGTTGTCAGGCAAGTTGGGTTGCTATACGAGTTAGGTTGGTAGCTCGGGTTGCATTCGAGTTGGATTACTATGTTGATTTGGTACTTACTTGTGAGTTTATTGTAATTTGGAAATAGAAAAGATGTGGTGACAGGCCATGTGGTGGCTTGAGGACCCAACACATGGGCCTTCTAAACGTTCCTAAATCCTGCCACATGTCATAACTAGAAGCAACAAGGATAATTTTATGGTATATAAATAATAGTGTAATTATGAAATTAATAGAAAACTATTACTATACATGGCTGCAAAGTTGCCCTCGATTATAAAAGTGGGCTCCACTAGCTGCAGTATCTGTAGCCAGCCTTTTAATTACTGATGAAAATAGTGACTATAATCCTCTAGATCACTTTTGAGGTGAGGTACCTACTAGTTCCTATATTTACCTCACCTCAAAGGGGGAATATTAGTGGGGGCATGCCATATATACATGCTCTCCATTCTCATTCAGTATATGGTACTTATATCAGTTTCCAGATTCAGTGGAGGTATGCTTTAAAAACATGTTATCTACATTTATTCAATACATGGTACTTATATTAGTTTTTAGATTCAGTGGATGCATTTCATATGGGCATGGCTTCCACATATTCACATTTCCCATATTCAATGGAAGCATGATTTATAAGCATGTTCTATGTAATCAATGGGAAATGCAATAGATCTATAAATTAATCCTAGCTTAGAGAAGATAAATCCTACTTACACTTTCGATTGGGGATACATTATTTAATCTGGTTCATGACCAAGATGGATCTACTAAACCTAATCAAGGGATATCTTACCATAATAAATTTACCAGGGAGGGTTTCAAAGCCTCCAGTCAAAAAAAACTATGCAATAACCCTAACTAGATCCTATGTTTTCATATTCACTAAACTAATAACAAGTAAAGTAAAAATTCTAATATAGTGATCACCAAAGCTTGTGGCACAAAGTGGGGATAACAAACACTAAGATTAAGCATGCATAGAAGACATATACTCACGTCAATGTATATGAAATCCTAATACATGGAAGAGAAGTGCAAATGCATATCTATCTACTCTTACAAAGGAGGAACAAATTTAGGAATACTTACCCTCGAATATGAATTCATCGAGCCTCAATAAATCATGACAAATATAAATCATCTCTAGACTACACAACCCATCAATGCATCCAAAAGACTTCTCCATAAGATAAGATCTATATCTCCAAAGAAAGTATGAAACCCTAAGCTTGCTCCTCAAGTAAAATGGTGGATAAGTAGATGCACAATATATTTTACTTCTTCTCTTTGTAATAAATGATGAAAATAAATGTGTTTATATAGGTGGATCTAACCTTAAACCTTTCCAAAAGTTTAGGCCAACAAGGTTGACCCGATCGACCTAGTATTGTAATTGACAAAAATTAACTAGATCATGAACTAGGTTAGCCATGGGCCAACCTAATCCTTAATAAACTTTGTAAATAGCAATACAAGGTCGATGTGGCTGACTATGTCATGTAAACTACCAAAAGTGGTTTAGGTTAGGGAAAGGGATAATGAAGATGGTAAAAGACTAGAAGAGGGTGTAAAATAGGAGGCAAAGCCTAGGAAAATGATTTTTAGGAGACAAGTGTGTAGATATCAAGTGGAAAAAAGGGACAATAATATTGTGAAGCACTAATGGTCTGCCCACCTCTTTCCCAGTGCACCCCTTAAGGTGTGCACTCAGAGAGATTGAGACTCAATGGGTTCCTAAAAGATAAAGAGCTTCAATAATTGATAAATTTTTAAAACTATTGTGTATATACATATGCCCCTCTTGAAGCTCATCACGTGTTATGTAGGTGAAACATAGGATGGTACTTCAGGAAAAGAACATAGTGACACATAATGTTGAAGCTAAATAAAGTTTAGTAAGGAGAAAATAAGATAAATTAAAGGATAGAATTTAAAAACACATACTTTTACTTACCTTAGTGTTGTATATAAAAGATATGTGAAAAATGTGAAGGTGTCCAATGTGAGGAACATTAGGTGAACCTATAGAGATTAGCATAAAAGAGAAAAAAATCAAAATATTTACAACATGTTCATATAATAGTTGAAGATATTCGCTATGATATTAGGATTTCAATTGGGGATCCTTAGTCATGACAGTGCACCATGACATTTTAGAAAGAGTGTTGGCACCATACAAACCCACCACACTAGATAATCCAGTGGTATCATTTTCCCCAGCTCGGGCAAGATGGTTTAGACTGGTGGGGGAGGATGCAAGGTAGCTACAAAAATGCAAGGATCAATTTTAGCCACTAATAGGGGTGGGATTAGGATAGGCATAGGTCTAGAAGGCCCTAGCTCAAGAGAGAGCCACACACATGGCTACCATGATCCAATTGAGATAGGTATAGGCTCAGGTGGCCAACCTCTAGGGATAGGTAGCAGGGTTGAGATCTTAAACCACCTCATTATAGCACATTATACAGAGGGGACAGTCTAAGGCACCAATGGGCAGCATGGATAGGCCATGAGATAAGTATGATATATCCCAACCATAGAGCTAGAATGATGTATTTTCTTATTTTGTATAAAAACACTTGATATATAAAGATATATTATTTTTATAGTAAAATTTTGATCTCATGGGTTATATTTTGGTTGTGGCTGTTGATGCATGGATATATTTATTTCTAGCACATGTATTTTTCCTTTATTGTATATGTTATAGGAAATATATAAGGGGTGTTTTATTTTCTATCATTATGTAGTACACATGCATGGTTAAAAAGAAACAGGCAAAAAGGACTTGGAAAAGTATAATTAATCAAAAACAAATGCACTACACACTATATTACAATGGAAAATGTGTAATAACAAAAGATGACTAAGTATAATAAACCAAAAAGTGGTATAGAAGAGGACAAAATGTTTTTAAACCAAAAAATGATTGGCACCAAATTAAAACAAGTAAAATCACACTATATCACGATGGGAAATGTGTAATAACAAAATATGACTAAGTATAATAAACCGAAAAGTGGTAAAGAAGAAGGAAAATATTTTTAAACCAAAAAATGATTGGCACAAAATTAAAATAAGCAAAATCACACTATATCACATTGATAAGTTTGAAAATAATGTAATAAAATTAAAAGCACGTGAAAGACTAATGGTATAAAAATAAAACAATTAAGTTAATCAATCATACTAAATCACATTGGGAAGTATAAAAGAGAAATAAAATTTATAAAATGAACTTAAATTGATCACACTAATTCAAGATGGGAAGTATGAAAAACTTAACAAAAATGATTGTATTCTTACATGCAATCAAAAATAAGAAGATAAAAGTGAAAGACTAATGAAGTGAGCATAAATAATACTAAATCAATATGGGAAGCATGTCAATAATGTGTAACTTATAGTCAATCATGACTTATCTCAAATTTGACATATATAATTTCATTGTGATTTGGATATTGAAAAAAAATTTAAGGAAGGCCAGGTCCTATCCATGGTCTTACACTATAAATCACAAAGGGAACACCAATGAGGTGGAATCAATAAGAAAATTATGCTAAAAATTGATGTATGGAATGGTAAATGTGAAAATTGATAATTTTTTAGGAAGTCCTGGTCCTTTCCAAGGTCTTTCACTACAACTCACAAATGGGATCCCTAAGGGGAGTGATCAGTGAACAAAACAATATTTCTCAATGGGAGATATTAGGGTTGTAGGGAGTGAAATGGAATGTAAGGATCATAACATAGGCATCTTATGAGAAGACATTAGGAGGCATGAGGCACACTAAGGATATGAAAAGGCACTAAATGATTAGTGACCATCAATATACAAAGGAAACATGTTCACTATAGGTGCAAAGTTGTATAGGTAAATAAGTGTGGTGTTAAGATCAACTTATGTTGGTTGTCTTGAAAAATAAAAGAAAAATGTACCTACATTCCCACAATGTGTTCCTCATTCTTCAAGACCCCTTATAGAGTTATCGGTCTACTGTGAAGATTGGGTACTTACATGAGAAAGTAGGTAGCACTAAAATATTTTTTTATTCTCCTATTCCAATCTACTGGTCTACCATACCCCAATGGACCTCGACTCTATCATGAGGCCAACTATGGATTTTGAGATTCGATTAAAAAAAAGAGATGTGCTTAGAATCACATCTTTTAGTGTGATTTGACTTTTAAAAATTTTTAATGTTGTCTTTTAGATCGTTGCCTTTTATTAAATGATTTGTCTTTTGAATTTTTATGGCTTTTGATATTCCTCCTCCATATGAACTTGGAATGACCAATCGTGATAGATAAAGTGATAGACATGAATGAGCTTTAGGATTATGCTAAAAGAAGCTATGTATCCAAAGACATGATTGACTATAACACTTAAACTTAACTATGAACCAACATGTTATCTCAAGTCTCAACCCTATGTATGCTTAGTTTACAAAAGGGAATAGGGGGGATAAAAGGAGATCCAAAGTGAACCTGGTAAAAGGAGATTACAACGAAATAAAGTGTTTGATAACTAATCACATGGTAAATAAGGAATGACTAAAGGGAGAAAGGTTTGTATAACTAAATCACAATAATAATTATCCGTGTTGATAAAGATAAGCTAGCAACCAAACCTAAAAGAGATCAAGATAAACATAGAAAAATAAATCATGAAGAAGAAGTATATAATCATGAAAAATAATTCATAAGAGAACATAATAAAAATAATGTGTTGGTTATTTTTTCCCACATACAAAGCTTCTACCTGAATGAATGAGTTGAAGAGAGTTCTAGATGGAATGTGTAATCCAAAGATCACATGTAGCTTGCAAAGCTTTTGAAACACTTTCAGTAAACTTAAAGTGTAGTTTGTCAAATTTTGAGGAAGCAAGTTCTCATGGTGATCAATATAATTTGGATCATGGAGCGATTTTTCACGAGGCTTAGAAACTCATTTTGAGCCTTAAAAGTTTTTGCATAAGCATAGAAGAGCCAGACCATCTTCAGCACATCATGTATAAATAAATAGGTCAATCTAATTACACATTGAATAAATGCACCTGGAGAGTCTTTCAAGCCAAAAGATTGCATGGACATGAATCTCTTCATGCCTAAATCATGCTCTACAAATTTGGTGTCTTGATGAGCTTGTTATCTCAATATATAATCCTTTAAAGTTAAACTTGCAGAGTGAAACATGTGCATGAACATCAAGTTTAAGCTTTGTGAAATAGATATTTAAATTCAAATTTTCTTAGGTTAAACACAAATTTGACAAGTGTCCAAATCGTAAAAGCTTAATTCAAGATCCAACAGCGAGTGGGTGATCAAGGATGTTAGTGGGTCCTAAAGATCCAATAAATCACATTTGATTGTACATTGAAGATCAATGGTGAGCATTAAGTTAAAAAGTTAGCATAAATGCATCGATGATAAGTGTTAAGATCTCAGGTGCTTAAATAGAGATCTAATGATGTGTAATGACTAATAAGGTCAGTGGATCTAGGCAGATTGATGGTGCACATGCAATCACATAAAGCAGATCAACGGTGACCGATGAGTTAACAAGTTAGTAAATATCAAAGACAAATGAGAAGGTGATGAGTGTCTCAATTGTATTAGTTTGGTAGAAGATGTAGGTATCATGTTCATTCATACAAAGAAATATCTATGATGTACAGGAGGTCAAGAAGTCAAAGGGATGATAACAGGATCTTAAGGATGAATACGGAGCTAATAATTGGAAAAATGTGGGGATCCTAGATCAAGATCCACGATTGATATCAAAAGTTGAAAGCTAATGGACTTAAATGGAGATAAAACATGACCTAAGGTTGAACTACAGGACATCATGAAGGCACACACATTGGACAAAGAATTTTTCCACCTCGAGTAGGTAAAATACATAAATGTAAGATCAAATGTGATCTTGATAATCAGGAACAAACCCTATAAAGTTATCTAACACCATTAAAACCTTGTAAATATTTTTGAGAGCTTATAGATATAGGTTTTACGTCTTGTTCAGATTCAAGAGACCCTAGCCTATAGATACTCAATTGCAATCATGACTATATGAAAACCAATAGGGTAATTGGTTTTGATCTGTAGTAGATCTATATTTAGGATATATAAGTAATGGTAGAATGGTGATTGTGCAAGGAATTTCATAAATAACATCATGAGAAAGCTCAAGTAACTACCTGGCGATATGAAGAAAATCAAGCATGATTGAGGAAGATAGTGAAGGGTATTAATACAAAAAATCTCAAGAAGGATTTATACAGTGGTGGGGATTACTTCTTGCAACTGATCTTGATCTTCAAATTTTCCATCATGCCAAAAAAGATACAGTGACATTAATGTAAGGGAAGGCTCGAGAAGGATTGTGATGGTGGTTGTTCTGGGTGGAATTGGGCTCCTAAATGACCCCTTTAGTTCTAATTTATCTCTCTCTCTTACCTTATTTCTTCCTATAAATACTATCTTTCAACTCTTGATTTGTATCCTTCGGCTGGGTATAGCAAACCTCTACTAAAATCACTTTGTAAACTCTTTGAATCAGTATAAGACAATTTGAGATTATAGTTTAATGCTAAGTGTGATTTATTGATGTTTGATTTATAGAATGTATGTTGTCTATTAATCATTTGTAGGTCCTTCATGTACCTTGCTTTTAGACTGTTATTTTTTTTTAGGTTATGTGAAGTGTTAGCTAGTGAGGTTCCTCTTGAAGTGTCATAAGTCCATAGTGTCTTACATAGACCTATCTCTTCCTATCCTTCAAGTTGCAGGTCTCTTTTCAACCTTCATAAAAATATTCATGTTTGGAACTCTGTCACAGAATCTGATCAATCCTTGTCTCCATTGGATTCATTATTAGTCATGAAAGTGTCCAAGTTGAGAGTGGATCATTGAACATTTGGTGTATCACCATACTTAAAGTAGGTTTTCATTCATGTATTTTCTCCCATTTTCATCCTAATAGATTAAGTTTTAAGAAGAGAGATTCAAATTGTCCTATCAGAGGAGCTAGCCTCATTAAAAATCCTACAGGTCAGACCCAAAATTAGGCAACCCACAGCCTAGGGTCATTCTCATGTTGGACTAGGTTTAAGAGTAGGACTTGAACACTTCTACTTTCGGCTAGGGTGTAGCCTAAGTCTACAATAGTTTTCGGCATGTCTAGTGGGACACATTCTCTTTGGCATAGCCACAGTTTGGAGTTGAGAAGAAGTATTTACAATAGAGGGAGACTTTCACCATCATCAAAATTTAAATATTCTCCAATTTGTAGAGTCCATAGTATCATCTAAACATCACCTCTCATGCCAAAGGTTACTAGAAGGTCACTTAGTAAAGCTATTCCCTTTGAATTCATTGATATACCTTATACTTCATATAAAAGATCAAGATTTTATAGAACATGTCCTTATCCCAAAATAAATGTTCATCTCCTAGTCATCCTATTGTTTTAACCAGTATAACCCCCACTATGCAAATGACAAGGCCTAAAATGCAAGCTTTTATACCCTTCACTGGTGGCAACCCTCTGAACCCTCAGCAACATGATGATATCCCTATTGACTCTTTGAAGAGTCTTCCATACTTTATAGGACATAGATAACTTCACCACCCTTGTAGTGCACATAGCTAACATTACAAACCTTTGTTCAATACATAACATTACACAAGACAATGTAGCCATGAGACTACTAGCCACATCCTTGAAAGGCAAAGCCCTGCAATGGTATAGGGGTCTAGCTCCTACCTTAATCAATACTTGGATGTGTTTGGTGAGTGACTATCTAAACATTTTGAGGATAGAAGTGACCATGTGTCACTTGTTGAACAACTCACCTCAACCAAGAGGGCATCCCAAGAATCTACAGTTTATTTCAACTATAGATTCCAAAAAACTTGGGATATGATCCCTATCATCTTTAAAACCACACCCAATTATGTTTTTATTTACTATTTGAGACCACTAAATTCAGACATTGCAGTCATGATCCAATCTATGGGTGGGACAACTCTGTTTTGGGCTTATGAGATAGCTATAAGTGAAGACAATTGTTTGATACAATCTAGGAAACTCATGCCAAGACCTCTCATGCCACTTTTTCATAAGCTTCAACCAACCCCACCTACCATTGCTCCATTTCCCACTCTAAACAATCAAGCTCAACCTGACGATAGTCAAGTAGACAAATTTACAAGGATTAAGAGCTTGTTGAAGGCACAAAACAATAAGCTAGTGGATCTAAAAAGACAACAATAGAATTCATATAGGCCATACCAAGGTCCCTTCCAAACCTAATACCCTACTCAATACTACAATAGACCCCCTTATCCATCAAATCAACAAGCCTAAGGCCAAATTACTCAAGGTAGATCTTATAATAGTTACAACCCCATAGCTACAAGTAGTTCAAGGGCCTTGGTCCCCACATAAAATAGCCTTACACAAGAGGGTCAATGGTAATCAAGAGGGCATCCCAATGAGATGGTAATGGTTATAAGTGGAGAAGTGTATCAGGATCCTAGTTGGAAGCATAATCCTTTATTCCAAGGCCATGACACAATGCGTCCTCCACCACAAGGCCCTCTAATGGATCAAGGTAATATGCCTACCTTGACACCATTAGAATATCTAATTCAATAGCAAGTGAACATGGGTAAGGCACTAGTTGAAACCACTTTCATAAACTTCCAAGAAGGGGAGCATATATTTGAGCATGTAGAAGTAAACATGGGACAAAATACACAAAGGGTAGTTAAACCAATTGCAACCAATACAAGGGCTAAGAGGAAGATGTTGGATAACAATTTGGGGCAGCCTAAGGCTTCTTCAACATCTCCACAAGCCAGTCAATAGCCTACCCCTTCAAATGTAACTGCTAAAGCTTCTACAACTCAACAAATACCTCAAAATCATGGACAAAAGTAGAAGTCTCTTTTTGTTCCTCATGTCACTCAAGTGCCAAGTGATACTTCTACTTCTAAGGTGCAATTAAAAGGTAGTAGTCTTCCTTTTAATATTATGGATCATATGAAAAAGGCTAATGTCACTATGACTATGTATGATTCTCTATCTATTCCAAGATAGAAAGAGATTCTTTGATAAGAGCTCTCTAAGCCTTCTTATGTGAATGAAACATCTAATAAGGTGAACACTATTTTTTTACAAATAGTATCCAGCCTAGTCAAATTTAAGTTCCTAGTCAAGTTCTTAGTCAAGATCGAGTTCATAATGTCATTCATCCCCCTAAAGTTATCAAACCCCCTCCATTATATTTGTTAGTCATCATAGAGGACTGCTTAGTGCACAATTGTATGATAAATTTAGGAGCTTCATCTTCATTTATACCTAAATCCATAGCAGATAAGCTTGAGCTTAAGTATGTGCCTAATGAAAAAGGTGTTCTCAAGTTGGATGGTCCCCACATTAAAATAGTAGATATATTGAAAGATCTTAAGACCACATTGGCATCCTGCCCAAATTATGTCATCACTCAGGATGTAATAGTTGTAGACCTACCCCAATATTTTTCCTTATGCCTATCTAGGGACTTTACTACAAAAATTGGGGGATATTTGTCCTCTGACTGGTCATACATGGTTTTTAGGACTAGATATGGGACTAGGGTCACTATTAGGTCAGAACCTATTGCTAAGTTCCACCTAGAGCCCTATATGCCTAACCTTGAAAATGTCAATTGTACCATATTTGAAGAGGATGAACATTGTTAATGAAAGAGAGCCTTGTGACCATATTTAAGGCATTTCAAACCTATACTTTGATGAATGGGTAGCTGACAATCATGGATTTTATCCCTACACCAACATTGAAGAAGCAGGCTTAGGGGTGTATTATATGTATGAGGAAGGTGTTGTTATACCTTGCTTAACTAACACCAATCAAGATGAAGATGGTCTATGGACTTTATTATTTAATGGATCAAGGCCAAAAAATGGTAGTGGAGCTAGATCCCTACTGGTATCACCCTCATATCAGATGTATTATTTAGCTTCAAGATTTTAATTCAGTTGCACTTCAAACAAAGTTGAACATGAAGCCCTTTTACATGGTTTGCAAGAGGTAAGAGGAAGAGGTGTCAAACTTCTTCAAGTCAAGGGTGATAGTGATTTTATTTTGCAATAAGTGAGAGTCATAAGTGTAGTCAAAAACCATCATTTTAAAGCTTACAGACATCGTGTATGGGATCTCATAGAGGATTTATTGGCATTCAATACATAATCCATACCAAGAGAGGAAAATCAACATGCAGATAGGCTTACAACCATTAGGGCTCAGTATGAGGTTGTAGAAGGAGTCAAAGGAAACTAGAGTTAAGATAAGATCAAGGTCATATGTAGGCCAGTTATACCAAACAATGAGGGGAGTTGGTAGGTGTTTGATAATGATGACCAAATTATATGTTTTTTGATGCAGGAGGTAGAATTCTACCATAAGAATCAAAACAAATTCCAACATCAAGTATGATGATCAAATAGTGTAGTTGAGGTCTAACATGTTATCTAAGGGGCTTGTGAGATTGGAAATCATCCTCAATGAAGATGACCAAGTGAGAAGAGGTAAGGCATGTATCTCATCCAAAGAGGAACATTTCGGAAGGATGGAGATCTTCAAAGATAAATTATTGAATTTAGGAAAGATTAACACAACAGAAGAGAGATCTACATTTTTTACTTTATGCCAAGAACTCTCTAATATATTTGCATGGGAATACAAGGATTGGAAGGTTTTTGATCCCAAACATGCACAACATATCATTGAGCTAGAGAGCAATGCAAAACTAGTCAGGCAGAAATAAAGGTCTGTCAACCCAAAACTGGAGGAGTTGATGATAAAGGAGCTATTTAAGTTTATTGAATCAAAGATAATATTACTCATCAAACACTCCTCATGGGTGGCAAACCTTATGCCAGTGAGGAAGAAAAATAGGGAAATATGCTTATGTGTTGACTTTAGGGACCTCAATAAAGTGTCCCTAAAAGACCATTATCCACTGCCCTCAATGGATCAAATTATTCAAAAGGTCTCAAGTTCTTAGTTATTCTCATTTATTGATTTCTACTCTGGTTATAATCATATTATGTTCAAGGAAGAAGATAGGCATAAGACTGCTTTCACCACAAAGTAGGGCACTAATGCATATATGAAAATACCCTTTGGACTATCCAATACTAGAACAACTTTCTAGAGGGCAATGCATGTTGCCTTTGAAGGATTGATCAATGACATGGTGCTCATCTACCTAGATGACATCATTATTTTCTCAAAGGACCCAACTAATCACATTGGTCACTTGAGGTTAGTATTTGAAAGATGTAAAGAATTTGGTGTGTCATTGAATCCTAAAAAATGTATATTTGGTGTTCATGAGGGCGGGTTATTAGGCCATGTAGTGTCCAAGAATGGTCTTTCCATTGATCCTAAAAGAATTGAGGCAGTCTTATCCTTACCCTTACCTAAGCATAAGAAAGGTCTGCAGAGTTTCTTAGGGAAGATTGATTTTATAAGAAGGTTTATCCTAGGCTTTGCAGAACTGGTCAAGCCTCTTACTCACATGTTAAGAAAACACAAGGAGTTTACATGGACCAAATAAGGTAAGATGAGTTTTGAGGCCATCAAGGAGGCCATGTATCATTCCCCCACACTTCTTAATCCTAATTTTAACAATGAATTATACTTATATGCCTTTTCTACATTGGATGCAATCTCTGCCATGTTGATGCAACAAAATGAACAAGCTTTGCATCAACTTATTTCTTTCTTTGGTCAGGATTTATAAGGGTATGAGGAGATGTATATATTTTTAGAGATACATGTGATTTCAATAATGAGAGGTTTGAATAAATTTAGGCATATGGTCTCCAATAGTAATATCATACTCATGGTGGTACACCCAAGTATTAAAGGGTTTATACTCAACATAGATCTCAATGAGAAGAGAGCTGGATGGGTGATAAAATATATGGAGTATGACCTTAAGAGTAGAGTTACAAAGCTTATAAGGGGAAAAGGGTTACGTGATCACCTTGTAGCAGAGATAAAATAAGGTAAAGACAAAGTGTTGGCAGTCCATGACAGTTAACAAGAAGCTGCAGATAACACACCTTTCAGTTGGACACATGATATACTCATATTTATTGAGTCAGACCAATGTCCTATGGGACTAGATATAGACAAAAGAGGGAACTTCAGGTTGCAAAGTATACCCTATGTCTTGATATATGGATTACTTTTTAAGAGAGACATAGGAGGCATGCTTTTGAGGTGTGTGTAATCATGCCAAATAGACAAATTACTTGAGCAGATCCTTGATGGTCCAGTTGGTGGGCATTTTGGCTGCCAAGACCACAACCTCTAAGATTATTAAATCTGGGTACTTTTGGCCCACAATGTTTAGATATTCACACTCTTGGGTAAATAAATGCCTAAAATGTACAATGTTTGTTGACAAGCAAAAACTGGCTACCCTTCCCTTGCAACCCATACAAGTAAAACAATCTTTCATGCAATAGGGCTTAGATTTCATAAGGATGATACACTCCCTTAAAGCAAAGACATAAATGGATCATTATAGCTACAAACTACTTAACAAAGTGGGTTGAAGCAACTACCCTCAAGGAAGCTAATGAATATTCTATTTTAGACTTTTACGATAGCCTTGTGACCAGATTTGGTGTGCCTTCTACAATCATCTCTAATAATTCATTGGCCTTCATTAACAACAAGGTATGTGATTGGGATATTTCACATGGAATCTATCTCAAGGTATCCTCTAACTACTACCCATAGGGTAATGGACTTGCAGAGTCCACAAATAAGAATTTACTAAGGCTTATCAAGAGAACTATGGAAGATAGTCAAAAGGAGTGGCATACTAGACTAAAGACTAACCTATAGATAGATAGAGCGATACCTAAGAAGACTACTAGACACTCCCCATACCTTCTTATCTATGGGAAAGAATCCAAACTTATTATATCTCTTGAACTTCTTGCATTAGAGATTTCACATCAACTTGAGCTCCTAGAGGATGATGTTATGCAGATAAGGTTGAATGAGCTAAGACAATTGGAGGAGACAAGGGAGACACTATTATGCACATTATATGATCTATTCAACACCAAGTAAAGAGGTTATTTGACAAGAGACCTTCCTCAAATACATTCTAACAAGTGATATAGTCCTCAAATGGGATGAGGATAGTACAAAACTAGGAAATCACTCTAAGTTTGATAGTCTTTGGAGTGGGCCTTATGTTATCATAAGTTACAAGGAGAACAATGCCTTTGAGCTTGATAGGTTGAATGGAGATAACCTTCCCATCCCTATCATTGGAAGGTATCTTAAATTTTTATACTAGTGTTGTCTCATGATCTTTATAATAGGTAGATAGGTTTATCTTTACCTCCAAGTGCTCTTGTGCATTACTCTGTTTGTTGTTTTTTTCATTGTTTAGGTGGTTTTTTGGTGTGTTTTATTGCTTTCTTATCATTTGTGTGTGTCCCTTTACTTAAAAGTGTTTCCAAGAGTTAAGCAGAATCATTTTGTAAGTAATACTTCATTTTTCTAGTCATCATGAGCAAGCTTGATCAAATTCTAGGTTCCATGACTAGCAAGTTAGTCAAGCTAGCTGAGTCACCATAAATGTTGACCATTTTGGCCCACATACAAAGCTTTTGCTTGAATAGATGAGTTGAATAGATTTCTAGATGGAATGAGTGGTTCAAACATCATATGTAGCTTGTAAAACTTTTGAAACACTTTAATTAAACTTAAAGTGTATTTTGTCAAATTTTGAGGAAGCAAGTTCTCATGGTGATAAATGCAATCAATATCATGAAATGAGTTTTCAAAGGTCTCAAAAACTCATTTTGAGATTTGAAATTTCTTGCATAATCATAGAAGAGATAAACCATCATCAGCACAAAATATGAAAACAAATAAGTCAATCTGATTACACATTTAATAAATGTACCTAGGGAGCCTCTCAAACCAAAAGATTGCATGGACATAGAGCTCTTCATGTATAGATCATGCTCTGAAAATTTGGTATCTTGATGAGCTTTCTATATCAAGATATATGCCTTTAAATTTGAACTTGTAGAGTGAAACATATGTGTGGACATCAAGTTTAAGATTCGTAAAATAGTCGTTTAAATTCAAATGTTCCCAGGTTGAATGTGGATCTAAAAAGTGTCTAAATCATGGAATCTTGAGTTAATATCAAATAGTAATTAGGTGATCAATAATGTTAGTCGGTCTCAAAGATCCAACAAAGTGCATTTGATCATACATCAAAGATCACCAATGAGCATCAAGTCAAAAAGTAAGCATAAATGTGTTGATGACAAGTGTCAAGATCTCAAGTACTTAAACAAAGATCTAAAAATGTGTGGGACTAAAAAGGTTATTAGGTCCAAAAAGATCGATGATACATGTGCAATCCTATAAAGTAGATCAATGTCAAGTGATGGTCAACAAGTCAGTGAATCTTAAAGATAAATGAGAAGGTGACAAGTGTCTCAACCACATTAGCCTAGCAAAAGATATATATCTTGCATTTATTTGTATAGAGAAAGATATATAGTGTGTAGGAGGTTAAAGAGTCAAAGGGATGATAGCAGGATCCTGAGGATGAATACAGAGCTAACAATTGGAAAAATGTGGGGAGCCCAAATCAGGATCAATGATCGATATCAAAATTTGAAAGCTAAGGGAATTCAATGGAGATTAAACATGACCTAAGGTTGAATTAGAGTATGCCATAAAGTTAGCACATTAGACAAAGTATTTCACCACCCCAAGCAGGTAGAATACATTAATGTAAGATCAAACATGATCTGGATAACTAGGAGTAGACCCTATAAATCCATCTAATGCAATTAAAGCCCTATAAATCTTTTTGATGGCTTCTAGACATAGGTTTTACATCTCATTAAAATTCAAGAGACCCTAGCCTGCACATCTTCATTTTTAATCATGACTATATGAAAACTAATAGGGTGATTGGTTTTCATCCATAGTGGATCTATATGTAGGATGTAGAAGCAATGGCAGAATGGTGACTACACAAGGAATGTCATAAAGAAGATCATGAGCAAGCTCAAGTAACTACCTAGTAACATGAAGAACATCAAGCATGATTGAGGAAGACAATGAAGGACATTAATACAGAGGAGCTTGAGAAGGATTCATGTGATAGTGTGGATTGCTTCATGTAATTGATCTTAATCTTCACATTCTCCATCATGCCAGAAAAGATATAGTGACATTAATGCAAGGGAAGGCTCGAGAAGGATTAAGGTGGTGGTTTTTCTAGGTGGGATTGGGCTCATTAATGACCCCTTTAGGGCTAGTTCCTCTCTCTCTTACCTTCTTCATATAAATACTAGCTTTGAATTCTTGATTTATATCCCTCGACTGGGTATAGCAAACCTATGCTAAAATCACTTTGTAAACTCTTTGAATTAATATAAGACAATTTCAAATTCTAGTTTAATTCTAGGTGTGATTTATTGAAGTTTAATTTACAAAATGTATGTTGTCTATTCATCATTTGTAGGTCTTTCATCTACCTTGCTTTAAGACTGTTAGTTTCTTATACATTCTATTAAGTGTTAGCTAGTGAGGTTCCTCTTGAAGTGTCATAAGTCCATAATGTCTTACATAGACCTATCTTTTATTGTCCTTCAAGTTTCAGGTCTCTTTTCAACCTTCATACAAAATATTCATGTTTGGAAATCTATCACAGAATCTGATCAATCTTTGTCTCCATTAGATTCATTAGTAGTCATGAAAGTGTCCAAGTTGAAAGTGGATCATTGAACATTTGGTATATCACCACACTTAAATTAGGTTTTCATTCATGTATTTTCTCCCATTTTCATCCCAATAGATTAAGTTTTAAGAAGAGAGATCAAATTTTTATATCAGAGGAGCTAGCCTCATTAAAAAATTTAGAGGTCTGACCCAAAATTAGGCAACCCACAGCCTAGGGTCATTCCCATGTTGGACTAGGTTTGAGAGAAGGACTTGAACACTTCTACTTTAATTTAGGATTTAGCCTATGTTTACAACATAATGACATCATAAGAAACATATAGTGTGAAACAAAAGTAATCATATAAGATAGATAAAAGTTTGACACAATGTCAAATTATATAAGATAGATAAATGTAAAGTTGGACCACACTTCCAATCCAAATGAAGAAATAAATGAAAGAACACCATGCTTGTGTTCATAAATACTAATATATTTGTCCAAACAAATTATGCATAACATGTGATAAGTCTCTATGAATCTGAACTTGGACTACAACCAAAGTCTCATTGATCTTCAAGGAAATTTGAGAAAATACTTCATGTCAAATCTCCTTGATGGAAAATGTAGGACCAATTGAAGGATCATGTTGATGAGGGATGTCATGTATGGGATGCTCAAGGGAAGGAATGGGAATGGATTGTATGGGAGATGAAGGGGTCACCGATGGAGAATGGGCCATGGGTGAAGGAGTCACAGGTGGAGAGGGATCCACAGGTGAGGGGTTATCCACAAGTGAGGGAATCATGGTTGAAGAGGAGACCACAGGTGGTGGAACAGGCCTTATTTTAGGGGAAACCTGTGGGAGGAAGGTTAATAGGTTTAGGAATGTTCCTGAGGTGATCCTTGAGAAGCTGTTGATGGATGCAAAAATGATCAGTTTGATGAGTACCACATTGATGTCAGAGATAATATACCTCTCCATACTTGGGAAAATATTTAGGTAATACTTTCGGGGGAGGTATAGCCTTGTCTGTGGGTTGAAGAGTGATGTGATGCAAGGTATCTATATATTGTTGTAGTTTATGGTAATGCATGGATGAATGATTATATGTGTTGTGGAAGCAACAGATAAGTTTGGTATTATACTTTGTAGGTGTACTAATAGAAGGAATGGAAGTGGAATCTAAAGAAAGATGGTGTAATGAATAGTCTCTAGTCCAATGACTAGCAATTTTGTGAATGTCACAATATGGTTAATCAGCCCATTTGGTAGGTAAAGGAGCAAGTTATGGTAAAGGGAGCAAACCATCACCAAAGGAAGGTGGGACTAGTTGAGAGATTGGGAAAGGCTCAATTAAAGGAGCAATAGGATTAGAAATAAGAAGAGACTTAGATAAAGAGGGAGTGGGAATAGGATTCAAACTTAGCTCAACTGAGGGAGGGTCAGGATATGAAAAAGGTTGAAATATAGTCACAAGCATCTCAAGGATAAGTCAGCTAGAGGGGTCATGGTATCTATCAAAGTGATATGGACCATTCATAGCATGTTCCATAAGCATACTCATATGAGGCTCTTCAAAAATTGGAGGTGTGTGCACCATCTCTACCCTACAAACAAGAGTAAAAGTACTAAATTAGGAATTATATAGGATGGAATGCTAGAAGAAATATAGAAAGACAAGAAAAAAGGATCAATAATGAATAATTTTAGCATCTTAGGATTGAGAAAGACCTCCTAAGAATGGATCATTTAAGGTATATCCATCATCATAGTCAGGTGTATGAAGATCAATGGCGTAGGTAAGGATGGCCTTGTCATTTGATGTAGTGTGATGAATGGAATATTGAGTCTTAGTTAAGATAATAGGAATATCATCACTAGGTGGTTGATGGGAATGAGGTTTAAAATAAGGGTAAAGCTGAGAAATGAGATGAGGTGAGATATCCAAGGTTTGAATATTGATATTTATCTCGTCAGGCTCATTGTCATCAGAATATAGGATATTAGGTGGTATATTTCCAATGTGTATGGGGTGATCATTGTAACCTCGGGTGGCATTGACAAGAAAGTTAAACCACTTAGATTCATGTAATTGAACACTTAACAAGGGTTCAAGGGTGGGAATCTTGAATATACCATGGTTTTGGAATTGTTCAAAATTCCATGGGTTAGTGCCACCTTGAATCTTATAGATTGCTTCATTGTGAGGAAATTTGACACTTTGGAAAGCGCAAGAGGTGATTTCTCTCATGTGATGAGTCTATGGCCTACCAATCAAAATGTTATAAGATAGAAGAAATTTAAAGATCATCACCTTCATGTGAATGGTGATAAGTGGGACAATGATAGGGAGCCACACATAGCCTAATGGAGGCATTTGCCTTTGGTCATAGCCTTGACACATGTTGTGTGTGGACTTAAGATTACATTTAAAATATCCAATGGTTTTGATAAAATCGAGAGAGGTAACACAAGTGCCTGAACCCTCATCAATCAAGGCATGCTTGACTTGGATATCACCAATTTTAACATTGATAAAGAGGGAAGGATCATCTGCATGAATCATAATCTCATCAGGGATCATAGAAGCAATGGGGAATTTGAGGTAAATAGAAGTGTCCATTGTTTCATCAACATGTATGGACATCTCTTTGCATGGTTGTAAAATGCTAGCTTTTGATCTGGATAAGGTGGCTTTACATCCTGCTAGGGGAGGACAAGGGATGTTCATTTCAAACAAAAGATGTAAAAGATGATTATGGTACCATAGATAAGTCTACATGATTTCAATAAATGGGATTTGATGTGTGAGATTAGTAATCTCTATAATAGTATCCCACTCATCATAACCCATAAGGGGACTCTTGGAAATAGGTGCATAGTGTTGAAGAAGGTCCTCAGAAGGAAGATCTAAAGTACATGTGAATGTATGTTGATAAAATGTGAATGGTTTAATTGGAGGACAAGTTTGTTGATTATATTGAGAGGATGGGGTAGTTGATGCAAGTTTGGTTTGAGATAAGTTGGAAGAAGTGTTGATATAAGTTTGAGTATCATTTGTGATGGGTAAAGAGGTTGGAGGAGTGGTAGAATGGTATGAGAAATGTTATCCAAGGGAGGTGTTGGAATTGGTTCATCAAAAGATATAAGGTCTTTTTGCCCCAACTTTGTTAAGTGAGTTGGGGAAGAGCCTTGGATAACACAAAATGTGTGAGATAATTAAGTAGTGTGGATGGGATGAGGATCAATTGAGGCAACCACCCTTCACATATTAGTCATATTGACCACATTCTCTTATGGATTTGGGTCAATAAGACTATAAACATTATTGGTAGAAGGGGTAGGCTTATCTTGATTATCTTGGTGATTCAGAAGAACATCTTTATAGATAGCCAAATGAGCATTAGCCTGGTTCAAATCTTGAGCTTTGGCTTGTGTTTCATGGGATTTTAAGTCAATGTCATAGGCTTGTTAACATTTACAAATGATAGAATCATGGTAAAAATTGGGACCGAGAAGGAAATCCATAGCCAAATCACGTAGTTGCCTACAAGTCTCATGAGAATGACCCCAACTAGCATGAAAGCAACAAAATTTATTAGGATCGTACTAGAATTTCATGGGATGAGTGGGATCAAGTTCTTGTGGAAGAGGCCTTGGTAGACACTTTTTTAATTCCTTTTAGGATAAAGGCTTATGAACATTGATGTTATTTGTTGAAGATAAATGAGTATTAGTGATGTGGTTGGGAGGGGAAGATTGTTCCGGAACCTAGTTGGGAACAATAGCTTGAATAGTATGAATGGTATCATAAAATTTAATGACACCATCATTTATAGCATGATTATTCTTATTTTTTACTAACATGTGAGTACCCATAGAAGGTTGGGATGACTCAAATTGATGCATGAGGAAATCTTAGTATTTTAATTGGTCAATGGCTTTTTCCAAAGTTCATGGTGAGAGAGTCCGGACCCGATATTGCAACATGGGATAAAGAGAATTGGTAAAAAAATGAAAGAGGTTATCATCTTGAATATTATGTTCACATTTGTTAGATAAGGTCTTCCATTGTTTGATAAAATCTTATGTAATTTTAGTCTCAAGTTGTTTACAATTAATAAAATGGGCCAAGGTATTTTCAAGGAGATTACAAGTTTGGAATTATTAGACTAGAACATTGACTAAATATTTTAAACTAGTAATGTAATGAGATTTGAGTTGGTTGAACCAATCTAAAGCATCACCCGTGAGAGTTTGTTCTAATATCTTGGCAACAATAAAAGTATTTATCTTGACCCAATCTTTATATAGATTTCCATATGTTTTTAAGTGGAGAGTAGGTTAGATTGACCCATTGTAATTGATGGTAGGGGTGATGCCTCCTATATTTATATTAGAAATTTTAGGTGTAAGAGGCTCATTTTCAAGGTGTTTGATTGCTTTGTTAACAAGGGGAGGTTGAGGGATAAGGTTACCATGGGAATCTTGAAGAGGAGGTGGGGGAGCATTTTAGTTATGCATTCCCCATGGAACATGTTGGGGGTGATTTTGAATATGGATTAGATGATTTTGAATTTGCATCATTTGTTTGGAATTGTTAGTTTGAAAAGCATTCATTTGATTAAGAGTGTGAAATATAAGTTGATGGGTTTGAGTTATGTTATTGGCATTGTGTGAAGCATTGGAATTGGTAGTATTGGCTTGGGTACCACTATGGGTGTTAGTAGTATCTTGAGAAGAATTGTTGGTAAGTGAGGCACTAGTAGTGTGATTTGCTTATGTGGTAAAGGATGTACAAGCAGAGGGATGAGAATAATCATAATTAGAGTCATGATTACCATGGGTAGAAAATGATGCACTAGTGGAAGAATTGAGGAGAGTGGGTCTTAGAAGAGGCCCACTAGAGGTAGAACCTACCATGTTAGTAGATATACTTGTCATGGAGGTGGAGGAAATCAAAGAGGAAGATGTCATGGTATGGGAAGGGGTCAAAAGAGAGGGAAGAGGTTGAGAAGAAAAAAAAATAGTCTCCAAATCTATATGAGAATGTGGGAAAAGGTGAATGTGGCTCCTCGACTTGACCACTTATCATGAGATTATAAATAGTATAATGATCTTTTCCTCGATGTTGAGGAAATTCATTAATGAATAAGATTATTTCTAAGGTATTCTCTAATTTAGGTTGATCTCTGAATGAGAAGAGAGGGTTGAAAACTGAAGAGGAATGAAGAGGGGTCCCATAGTTTGTAGTGTGAGTGGCTACATGCACATTACTTTCATCTAGGGTAGGATCCACAATCTACTTATGGGATAACCTATTGGGGTTAGTAAATCTCATCATATATGTTGAATTCAACTCAATTTTGTCTTCAAATAGGAAGTTCATGATGAGGGAGAAATATTAAGGAAGATGAAGCTTATGCAAAAGCTAAGAAATAAGAAGGATACAAAGTCAATCAGGTTGACTATGTTTTGTAATCTAAGGGACAAATAAGAGTACATGGTCAACCAGGTTAACTTAGTACTACAAACAGGGTATAAAAGTGAGCCAAGAAGGATACAGGGTCAACTAAGTCAACCTCATATTGTAACCTGACTGGAAAAAGTGATATAGAGTCATACAGGTTGACTATGTATTATAGATACGGGAAAAAAGAGTCTGTAAGAAACTTTATCGAATAGAATGACAGTGTGCTAAATAAGAGAAAAAAATTGTAATATAATTGAAACATAAAATGGAAGCAAACATACAAATAATTGAGTCAATGTGAGTGATCCAATTGGGGCACACAACATAAAACCTTGAACCAACATTGGCTAATGCAATTTTTTTCAATATAACAAACAATGATCAGAGAGCAAGTAGTCAACTAAAAAGTAAATGTTAACTAAGTGGTTATCCTATGTGTTATTAAATTATTGGAAAGTGTTGTTTTAAGTGTGATAGGGAAGTTGGCTGAAAATAGGGAACTAGAAAGCAATCTATCGATAGTTTCATGATGTTTAAGTTGAAAGGGATATGTGTTGGCAATGGTATTGGCTTAGTATTGCATCCTACCCCCTAAATTCACAATCTTGCAATGATAAGGGTGTCAGGTTCTTTTTCAATATATACCATTAACCACGTATTTATACTTGGTTATAAAATCAAGTTGGCTTCCCCTTTACTGATGAAATCCAAGTAGGTAAGCCTTGGGAAGATAAATGTTATATGCGTTTTGAATATTGTGTGATTTGGCAGTGTGTGCAAAAAGATCATAATAATGTGACTAAATAGTAATTTGAAAAACCACACAATTAGACTACACGAAAATAGATGAAATTGAAAGTGTGAATCAATTACTAACAAATAGTTGTTAATTCTCATATTTAGAATAGTACAGAGTCAGTTCAGACAAACAGTATAAAACAAAGTCAACTAGGTTACTACTATTTTGTGGAAGCAAGAGTCTTTAAGAACAGAGTCGACTAGGTTGACTCAGTCTTTTAGATAGAAGATAGGATACATAAATAAGTCAACCAAGGTGACTTAGTTTGTTGTAGGGTTGCATTTTTAAAGACTGAAAACTTGCACAAAATAGAACTGAAATGAAGTACTAAAATGATAGAGAGAGAAAGAGAGGAACCTTGGTGGTTTGAAATATGATTAGGATTGAATTTTTTTTGTTGAAGTACCTTGAATGTTGCTTTCAAATTTTGCAAACTAAGTCAATTGGTTCGACCCAGTTCTACAAAACCCTATGTGTTGAAGCAAGATAAGATGAATAAGTTGACTTATTGGACTTAGTTTGTTGATCTGGATGCTGACTAAAGGACTAAGTCAACTTGTTTGACTTAATTTATTGATTTGGATGTTTACTAAAGGACTAAGTTGACCTATTCAACATAGTTTGTTACTCTAGAAGCTGATTGAAAGACTGAGTCAACCTATTTGACATAGTTTATTAATTTGGATGTTGACTGAAAGACTAAGTTGACGTGTTTGATGTAGTTTGTTATCTAGGACTGAATACTAATACTGTGTCGACTTGTCTGATCTAGTAACCTATATCTAATGAAGACCTGCACAAAAAGAATAGAGTCATTTTCATATGACTGTGTTAAACATGCTCACAAAAGTTAGAACTATACTGGTTGGTTTGACATAGTATCATAAATATAGAAAAATAATGAAATGGTAGAAATGAAAGAATGAAATAAAACCTACAAGGGTTAGATATCACTTCGGGTTCACCAAAATGTATGAAATAGAAAATACAACAAATCTATAAATCAATCTTAATTCGGAGAAGATAAAACATACTTACACTTATTATTGGGGATACATTATATAATTAGGGTCATGACCAAGATGGATCCACTAAACCTAATCAAAGGATCTCTTACTACAATAAATTCACTAGGGAGGGTTCCAAATCCTCCAATCAAGCAAAACTATGCAATGATTCTAACTAGGTCCTATGTTTTCATATTCACTAAACTAATAACATGTAAAAAGTCTAATCTAGTACTCACCTTGTGGAAAAATGTCAGGGTAACAAAAACTAAGAATAAATATGCATAGAAGACATATACTCACATTAATGTATATAAAATCTTAATTCATGTAAGATAACTGCAAAGGTATATCTATCTACTCTTACAAAAGAGGACCAAAGTTAAGAATGCTTACCTTAGAAGATGAATCTGTCGAGCCTTAATCTCTCTTGACCAAGGTTTTTTTATAAGAGGTGTTGTGGTATGTAAGAATGACAAAAATAAATCAACTCTAGGATACACAACCTATCAATGCATCCAAAAGACTTCTCCACAAGACAAGATCCATATCTTGAAAGAAAGTATGAAACCCTAAGCTTGCTCTTCAAGTAGAATGATGGATAAGCAGATGCACAATATATATTATTTCTTCTTCTCTTCATAGTAAATGATGTAAGTTAATGTATTTATATAGGTGGATCTAACCTTAAAAAAATTCAAAAGTTTAGGCTTACAAGGTCAACCCGATTGACCTAGTATTGTAATTGACAAAAATTAACTAGATCATGAACTAGGTTGGCCATGGGCAACCTAGTCCCTAATAAAATTTGTCAATAAAAATACAAGGTTGATGTGGTCGACTACGTCATGTAAACTACCAAAAAGGCATTTAAGTTAGGGAAAGGGCTAATGAATATGGTAAAAGACTAGACGAGGGTGAAAAATAGGAGGCAAAGCTTAGGGGAATAGTTTTTAAGATACAAGTGTGTAGATAACAAGTGGTAAAAAGGGACAATTTTTCTAGAAAGCACTAATGGTCTACCCACCCATTTCCTAGTGCACCCCTCAAGGCATGCACTTATAGATATTGAGACTCAATGGATTCTTGTAAGATAAATAATGTCAATAATTGATAAAGTTTTGAAAATATTATGTGTATACATTCTCTACACCTATTTAGTATATAGTATCTCCAGATTACAATGGGAGCATGTTTTGGAAACGTGTCCTCCACATTAATACTTATATAAGTTTTTATATTTCTCCATATATAGTGGGGGCATGGTTTGAAAGCATGTTCTCCACACTTACACAGTTATCTAAATTGGTCAAAGCATATATATGATTTAGATTCATAGTTGTGATACAATTCTATACATTGGTACTACTGATATACATATTTTCAGCATAAGACATCTAAAGTACATATTCTATGTGACATGTGCATAATATTACAAAATGTAAATTTGTTTCATATTCTAAAACTATTTTATAGATTGTTACCACACATGAACCTTTTTATACTAATACCCCACAAACTTTTATGAACTTTATTGAGCCAATCTACTATAGTAGTTAGTTTTCTTTTTGGTATGGTTGAGGTGTTCAAATCACTCAATATTATCAATTTTTCAAGTTGGACTTGATCATCTAGCCTCACCAAGTTATAAGTATCATTGGGTTTCATGGTTGAGCTAATCTCAACTACTAGGTGGAAACTCACTTTTGCCCCAAAGTTGGGGCCATGTGCCTCTCTCCCTCTATCTCCTTAGATATATGCACTTTAAAGATTTATCTATATTTGTCATATTATTAGTTTTAGAGACTTACAATGATACATCTTTTTAAAAATAACTTATCAATAGGCAAGGCTATTACATCGACATACAAGTTTATTACTAAACCTTGCTATATCAATTTTAATCTGTTTCAAGTACTTTCAATCCTAGATTATATTCACTGATTTTATACTATAACATGTTCTTGGTTGTAGGTCATTCACCTGCAAAGTATTCAAATTGGGCACACACAAAGACAATGTATGTATACATATCCAAGTACGTAATCATTTCCTTTGAACTAGAAATTTCATTACTAAATTAAAAGGGGCATCAAATGTAAATGATATTTATGGATTATATAGCACCTCAATCATGTACACTTGGTGAAATCAGACTTTGTTTGTTCCTCTCAGTTCTAGACTTTTTTCTCTTTTGCAAGTCTTGTATTTGCTCTATCTTGTGTCTCTTGGCCTATATCTCTTAGTTTGATCAGTTTTATGTTGATGATCCAAGTCTTCTATCTTGACAAGAATATTTAAAATATACTTATCTTCCATCTCTACAAGTTATGAGCTTGTACCTGCTTTCCTACTCCCTAGACACTAACATTCAGGATGGACACTAGCATCGACATTAGTGTCCTAACTCGATGCAAATTTATAGTGCCCTAAAATCATCCAATTTGTAAATGAAATGTATCCTAATGGTTGGCCTAAGTACTTTAATGTGAGTTATTACTCCAAAAGGGTTGATATAAATATAAAATCAACCCTCGCCTAGCAACATGGGAATAATACTACATATTTTTACTAAAGAACATTCAATTGAATAAAACTTCCATGTTTCCATACCAATCATAGGTACAACACATCTATAGGTCTAAATTACTAAAGGAACAGTGCAAGAGCCCAAATTTTTAAGTTACATGCTAGGTCACTATTATACTTGCTTTACACATATTATATAATTCACACACAAGCCAACACATAGGGGATAATTACATGAATCTGATACCCTCTTTTAGAATATTGACTATGTAGGTAGTGTCCTGTGATAGTGGGGTCTTTGAGGTCAGCTCGACATCATGTACCCAGTAACATATTTTATTCCAAGGTCACTATAAAGATGGAGAATTAAGGTTTTTTTATTTCATAAGGAATAATAGTCCATAACTTAGATATGAATGCACTAGATCGAAGGCAAAGTAAAACCTAGAAGCATCCAAGTGGTTTCATCCTTTTCCAGCAGATCTTTCATGTATGACACTAGTGTCGAACCCAGATATTAGCATTGATGCAACCATTCCACGCTGATGTTACTGTCTAGAACTCTAGAAATGTTAGATCCATAATATGATGACTATACCAGAATTTTCTTTCAACCTATTTTCTATATGTTTTAGATCTAAAACTGAATTAACATTAGAACAAACTAAGTACATCACTTCTTTGTCATTTTTATATCTATCATAGCTGTCATTTCCATATTTAGACTATCTCATCATAATAAATTTAGTGTATGCTTATATCTTAATTAGCATCTAATTGACCTATTATATATCTAATTATCAGTCTTGTACCATTTTATTTCTATATATCCATTTAATCAAAATATAGGGCTAACGATAAGATCACCTTAGATCCATATTTTAGGGTTAAACATGAAGCTTAAGTGGAAAGGTTTGCATATTTATAATCTCTTAACTAGATCTTTCTCGGTTAAAGTTGTAGGTTCTCCCATTTTTCAATCAATATGGAAGGCTTGGGAGTAGATTAGACATCTTACCATTGTGAAACTAGTTATCATTGGACTAGGGTCAAAGTGTCAGGGGTATAGATCCATTTGGTATAAATTCACTCTTTATAGGTGTCCATCAGTTCTAATCAGGAGTTCAACTTTTGTTTGGCTTTCTAAGGGATTGAAGACCTTTAATGACCTCTTCTCTTAAAGATAGTTGGGCTTCATGGACTGTTTTTAAGAAAAAAATTCAAATCTTATCTTCTCAATAAAGGATATATACATTGCTTACAAAATCTCTACATAATCCCAGATCTATTGCTATTTTAAAAGATTAAGTTGAGTTTTGGAAAAATATTAAATGGATAAATAGCCCTCTTCTTAATAAATTTACAATGAAAATGTTATACAATACGCTCTCTTTTACCAAAATTCTATACCTTAACCTCAATCGTGTGTGGAATGTCTATGATCCACTTATAATTGAATGATTAGGTTGGATTTGATTTGGGCCCCCTATCTCAAATCTAAAATAAACATTTTTTAGATGGTTGATTTTCCATAACAAGCTAGTTGTTGGTATTGTTCTTTATAAGGGTAGTTTGTGTAAGTCTTCATGTTTATTATGTGATGAGTTAGAAACCACTGAACATCTTTTTTTAAATGTCCTTATGTTAATAGAGTATGGATATATTTCTTAAGTAGTTGGTCTTGTTTGTTTGTCTTTTATATCTCTTGGTTTAATATTGCTTTTAGTTATGTGTGTGCCAAAAAGAAAGTTCACATTTTTATCATAAACTTTAGTTGGTTTTTTCATCTAAAATTCTTTGGATTTTATGGAAGTAAAGGAATATGGATGTTTTTTCAATTCAAGGCTAGGGTGATTACCAACTTCACAATTGAAGTTATTGTTAGTATTATTTCTTTGTATATATATCTTCAACTAAAAATTCTACAAACGGAAATGAAACAGTTTCTCAAAACTGACATGATGAAGATAACTTCCAACTACCTGTTGGACATGTGGTCTTTTAAGGATGAGTCATGCACCTGATTTGAAGAGTTTCCTTGATTGAATAATTGATGTTCAGATCACAAAGTATGAGTGGACATGGATGAAGGATGCGTATTTTGAACAAGTTGATGACCCTGACCAAACTTGATTGGGATTTTTGAATTTAAAATATAAGTGAAAGATGATTACACAATAGACAATGAAGTTATTCTTTTGGCTTTGTAGGTCTCACTTCAACAGTTACAGTAGTAGTGAATGGTGATGAAAAGACAAGAACTGATCTAGACAAGAATTTTGGTGGTGATGTTGAGTCACCTCAACTTTTAGTTTCAGGGAGTGGTGATAATTTGTGATCACATGGAAGGGCCTTGTAGTCAATGGTGGGTAATATTATTGAGGCTAATGTTAATGAATTGGTTATCAGACTTCAGAAGTTCATCGAAAAAGGTGGCAAAGTTAAAAGAGATGCACTAGTGATGTTTGTTCAAAACTCCAATATGAGAAGGTTGTTTATCCAGGTTGAATATTTTAGCCCCTCTAATAGAAACTTCAAAAATACTAATGGATAGTTGGGACCTGAATAGATGGAGAGTGGTCACTTGGGCCCTGTTGATGAAGGTGGGATTGTGAAGGATAAGTAGGGGGATGGTGATATTGAACCTTTTGATAATATGTAGTTTTGTATATTTCTAGATTATTTGGTTCTTTTTATTGTTGGTTTTCTCATGCCACATTTGTGATGGTTTTTTATATTGTGACAATGTTACTTGTATATATAGTACTTGAATTGATATGATATTTTGAGACCTTATTGGCTGGTTTTATGGTCATTTTGTCTTCAGACGTATGATCTTATGTAAATGTTTTTGCAATATAAAAATATATATAATAATAACAAATTTACATGCAAAAAAAAAAATCAAAAAGTATAAAAAATATTGTTAGATAGAAAAGTAACTTCATATTTTTAATCAAAAGTGGGCTAAAATCACGATTAGAAGAACCCAAAATTAAGGAAAGAACAAAATTACTTATTAATAAAAAGAGCTTTAAAAAATGATATGAATATAAATATAAATGTATATTAACTTTTATGTTTTATGTTGTCTAAGAAAGTTATAATATTTCATTTGGGTTGAGCTAGTTTATTCTTAAATTTTCAATATCTTACGACTTTATGTTCATAATAATGTTGTGTATTTTTGGTACTCCCTAAAAAAAAATTGATGGAACATATATTTGTTTTAATTGATCGAACATATATTTACTAGTTGATACAATCTATTCAAGATAAAATTTTAGTTTTGATGTACTTTAATGATCCAACATTATATATATATATAGTTGATACAATCTATTCACGATAAAGTTTTGACTTTGATGTACTTTAATGATCCAACATATATATATATATATATATATATATATATATATATATATATATATATAATTAATCAAAAAATTACATTTCACATAAATATATATATATTAAAAAAAGAAAAAACATAAAACATAATAATTGAATTAATGATATCTTTTACCTTCATTAATCTAAGTTAAAAACTGAAATTGAAGTTGCAGAAAGAAGTATAAAGTTTAATAATCTAAGTAGAAATAAAGGTATACCTTTTTCTAATAAAGCGCTGGCTCCAAGCTTTTTAAGATTTTATTTTCAAAGATGGGTTTGAATAGTTATTATTTCTCCTTTGCAGAGAGTTGTAATCAGAGAGGATTGATATGTCCTAGATCTAGCTAGCTGGGTTTTGCTTATCTGTAATTTGAAAAGTTTGAAACTGTGTAATAGGTTTGAATGTCATTATGATAGTAGAATCTTCAGGGCAATCAATACTTTGAACAAAAATTCAAATCATACTTACAAACAGAAATGAATCAGGAAATAGGGTTTATTTTCATACTTTTCAATTAATTTATGAGCATTTTCATTTTCTTCTTTATTTTTGCCAATATGAAGGTTTTTTTGGTCATATGTTTATAAGTGAGATTAAATTCAATCATGTGGTATTGTCTTTTCCCCCTAGTTTACTTTGTCCATATGTTTATTTTAAACTTTTCCTTAACATAATTTTTATCTCTTGATTGATTGGTAGGCATTAAAATATGTTAATATCTCACTTATCCATCAATATATTGTTTTGTTTCATCCACATCGTCTTTATTATGTTCAACTTTATTTTATTGTTATCTTTAGCTATCTATCTTCCTACTTTCTTTATGTTTGATACTCGTTCAAATATGTTAACATCTCACTTTACCATCCATATTTTGTTTAATATGATTAAAGCATACTATGTACACCTTTGTGTATTTTTTGTATCCAATCTGTATTCCATCATTTGAACAATCTAAGTTAACACCAATAATTTCAAAGAGAGAGATTTTAATAACATCTACAAGATGGGACCCATAACAAAAAATATAATTAAGGGAATGAAGAAGCCATTGGAAAAAGAGAAGATTTGAGGTCTGGACCCTAGTTCAAAATCTTGTTGTTGCTCTACTTTTGAAGGTTCATTTTCTTACTGTGGATTTTGGTTAGAAATTCCCTATTTTTTCCAGTACTTTCTATTTCAAATATAGTAGACATGGACACCACCATACACTATCCAAGTTTTTAGTTTGGATGACTTCATTTGCAAAACACACCACGATATAGTACCATTCCATCTCAACAATCTCTGATGTACAAAAAAGTCATATCCTCTTTTCACACTTCTCTTTTGAGATCTTCCACCTACTCGTCTCACAATAAAATTGGTGTGAGAACCACTTCACTTCTCAATTAATCTATAGCATCTTCATTCTCCTCTTTTGATTTTTGTCAATATGAAGATTTTTTTTATCATGTTTATAAGTGGGATTAAATTCAATCATGTAGTATTACCTTTTCCTCCATGTATATTTTGCCCACATACTTGGTTTAAATTTTTCCCTAACATTTTTTTTTATCTCTTGATTAGTTGGTAGGCATTCAAATATGTTAATATCTCACTTATCCATCCATATTTTGTTTTGTTTCATCTACATCATCTTTATTATGTTCAACTTTTCTTTTATTGTTATCTTTGACCATCTCTCTTTCTACTTACCCCCTACTTTTTTTTATGTTTGGTAGGCATTCAAATATGTTAATATCTTAACCATCCATATTTTGTTTTGTTTCATTCACATCATCTTAATTATGTTTGACTTTTTTTTTATTGCTGTCTTTGACTATCTATCTTCCTACTTGTTCCCTACTTTCTTTATATAACTTAAGAGACCTATCATCGTTACAGCGTCTAATGGAAAAAATCATATTTTTGTTGAAATTATTTTATATAAAATTGATTTTTTAATCTTTAAAATACTTGTGATTAAATGTTTTTGAATTCTTTCAATTTACCCTCAATTTAATTTGATACATCACCGACCCAAACTTCACATCCATACACTACTATTAAAACTACTAATAACCCAAACAAAACCCTGATAGAACGCAACACCCAATTTCCCTTCGAACACTATTGCAAACTAAAAATTAAGAAAACTCACCACACTGTTGTTCCCAGCAGCACTACAAGCCCGTTACAAATCCAAAAATCTGCAGAAAAGCAAGGCTGATCATTAATGCACCAGGCCAACAAAAAATATCAATACCAACAGACAAATTTTAAAAAATCTCAAAAGGGCAAATCCTGATTCCAATCACCCACCGGTTAGATGTTTTTATGATTATATTTTATCACCGTTGCATCTCAGAATTTTAATTTGTGTACAACTTTTTGCCGCCTACGTTTGCCCTCTGGAGAAACTGGAACTATTTCACGCGAGAAGATATTATGTCATTGTTTTCTTCGTACCGTCGGCAAAATATCTTTGTCCTAGTGTTATTATTTTGATAATTGACGTGACCGCTCTGACAGACACGTAGGATGGAAAAGACTTTATTATTTTCTTAAAAATAATTGGAATCGGAAGTAAAAAATAAGGATTTGTGCTTGGGGTGATTTTGGCAGAATGGATATCCCTCAGCGTTTGGCTCTTAACTAAAGATCACTGCGCAAAGCATGATTCATCAGAAAAAAAAAAAAAATAGATTCAAAAGTTAATCTTTCGATTTAATCTATAGACTATGATAACATATTTTTTGGGAGTTATCCTCAATAGTTAATTTTCATATGTTTGTTGTGAATTGTAGAAATTGTTTTTTCAATTTGATGTGTGATAAAAATTGATTTCATCTACAACATCATTTATTGTTTAAGTATTTTTCATGCAGTGAAAATGATTCACAAATTTAGATAATCAGAGAATTTTTAGGGTGGTCGTTTTTATGAACCCGTATTTGTTCTCTAATTTTTTTATAGAGCAAGGAAATTGTGTGGTTGATCTTTGTTAGTATGTGAAAGCTTCCTTGTTGCTTCATTCATTCACTGATCTTGATATTAACATGGCATCCTACATAACTTCTCAATGGATATCCCTAATCTATCTAAAAGAAAGAAACAATGGCATTTGTACAAATATTTATAGAGCCTACACTCAATCCACAAAGTTTTAGTTTAGAGAGTCGCTCACCTCAAAACTTCAATACTACTTAGAGTTATATCTTCACTTCAGTGATAAGTTCATTTGACCCTCAAGATATACAAAATTACAATTATCTTGTAACTTAAGGGTTCTCCTTATTCAACATAAAATTTGATCCTATCAACTTTACATTGCGACAAATCATCAAATCCTTCGAGAGCATCGTATTTGTCACATTTGCTCTTTGAAGTCCAGGATAAAAGACCATTTTATTTTTAGATGTTCTCCTTATTACAAGATAAAAGGATAGTTCTTTTACCTCTTTAGAGATTCTCTTTGCTCTCTCTCAACATTTATAGCTTATGAAGACCAAAGATGTTGAGCCCTCTTTCTCCTAAAAATATTTTAACTTCATCGATGACTTTTGAGACATAAAT
This sequence comes from Torreya grandis, assembly GCA_037957365.1. NCBI lineage: Eukaryota > Viridiplantae > Streptophyta > Pinopsida > Cupressales > Taxaceae > Torreya > Torreya grandis. The sequence continues at coordinate 202,382 of JARHVA010005588.1, forward strand.
CTCTTAGAGAGAGAGCCTTGCACTAAGTCAATGGCATTCTAATTTTCTTTTACATCTTTAGCTATTTTGTTTGCTCTCTCTAAACATTTGTGCTTTATGAAGACCAAAAATGTTTAGCCCTCTTCTACCCCAAAATGTTTGAACCTCATCAATGACTTTTGAAACATAAGTCCCTCGAGAAGCCCTCCATTAAATCAATTACATCTTACTCCCAACCATTTGACATAATCAATTAGAAAAGGTCTTGTAACCACCTTCCAAACTTACATACATAATGACTCTTATCTTCATAATATTTTATTCTATTAAACTCATTACTTTTTCTTTTCTTTTTATATTAAATTAAAATCCTTATATTTTTTAAACATTATAATTAATCGAGTCTGATTTTCTATGTCATATCTATTTTAAACTCAATTAAATATTTATTAAATAATGGACGAAAAATAGTTCAAAGTGGAACTTCTAACGACAATACCAATAAAATCAATGGAATCAAAAAGGAAAATAAAATCAATGGAATAAAAAAAGCAAAATCAAATTGTTGTTGATGATTGGCTTTTGACTATAAACCACACAAACGCCACATTTAAAACGCAAATCAAAATATCTTACCGACATTAGTACTTCGAATCAAAATATCCTTAGAGTTGGTTGTAGAATGACCCCACCAGCCCGCCTGTCGTATTCTCAACTAGAATAGAGTCTGTAAGATAAAAACAGAACCCTCATGATATCAACGTCTCCTCAGCCTTGGTTTTTAGATTATATAGATGTAATGTTTGTAAGTGTATTAATTTTTTTGGTTTGATTACGTAAAATATTTTTGATTGAAATTATGAATCAGTCGTGAAGTATAAATTAAGGGTTCAATATTTGTAACAGAAAAAATATTAACGAGACAAAGATTATAGATGAGAATTAAGACAAACAAGATATCTTATTCAGAGAAGTCCATCTCGATGGAGAAAGAAGGAAACACAACAAAATACATGACATTCAACTAAAAGACAACACCATTTAAAACAAAGTTAATTCTGTAGGGCTTCGGTGAATGAAAACAGAATAAACAAAGCAAAATCAATAGAAGTCCAAACAAGGCTCATCTACAAGCAAGGACCTCTGTTCTCTCCCATCTAGTGAGATCTTTCATCATCCATTGAGAGCCATTTCGCACCAAATCCCTGCCTTCAATTTCACTCTTTCCATTTCAGATCATTTGTTTTTTTCCTTCGCACCAGTGCCAACATTAGTTTTGAGCTTGCCACAAAAAGGGACAGTGATAGGGGTAGGTAATTGAACATTTCAGTTGAGGAAGGCTCCACGATCGAAAGGGGCAAAACGGAAGAAGTCGAACCCTAATCGAAGACCTCGTAATTGTACCCCTGAAATGTGTTCAATTTTAATTAAGATCTAATAGTTTTAATATAAAAATTTAAAATAAAAGAAATGAGATTGATATCTCTTGAAGTTTTTGAAATAAATATATTTAAAATATTATTTTTACTATTTTAATATACATATACATCAAAATAAAACAAAACAATGTTATTTACTTAGATAGATACTAACTTAATCAATTAATAATTATATTTTAAATTGTTTGACAGGGTCTCAAAAGAACTAGTTGTCAATTTTGAATTCAGGGGCCCCCTAATCAAAGCTTTCGATGGTGTAATCAGGGGGTATTCTATCAATGTATGGGCTCCTCCCATCTGCACCCATGGTTCCTCCACCACAGTAGACTTCTCCCCACAGGTTTCCCCAGGTGGCTTCCACCATTCCTCCCTCATTGGTAACCCTCCAATGGCTTCCACCAATCCCCCCACCTCATTCAGCGTTTTGCCTCTCCTCCAAAGGTTGCATCCAAAAAACACAAGGCACTTCTTAACACTGATCTTAAGAAAAAAGGGCAGAGGGTTGATGCTGAAAGATTGAAAATGGACACAGAAGTTTTAATTGGAAGCGGCTCCCAATGGATGATGGAAGACCTTTCCGGATGTGAGAAGATTGGCTGTACACTGACCCTAATCACAGCTTACCTTCTTAACGTTCTCTCTTTGTTTGTTTTCTTTTTCTTGTCTAGTTTGTTTGTTGACGTTTCGCAGATATTTTGTGAAAGCCCTCTGAGTTTTTAGTCTTCGCTTTGTAGGGAATCTTTCTCTGAAAGGTTGTTGACTGTTAGTTTTGGTATTTTTCTGTGCTTATCTTTTTGTTATTTTTCGTCGTGGGATTTGGTCTCCAGTTGTGTCCCAAAGCCAGTCCATAATTCCAGTGAAAAACGTTTAACTATAATTTAAAAAAAAATGAATTGACAACTAAATTAATTTGAAATTTCAGGGTTTGATCATTAAAACTTCAAATTTGGAAAGAAAAAAACATCAAGTTTCACATTCAATGGTAACAAGTTTCGGATTCCATTGAATATACAGAGTCCAATGTCTACAATCTCTTTTAAAAAGAGACCATCAATTGTTGCATGTCCCCTTGATCTTGCCAAACACAGATCTGAACAAAATCATGGCGTCCCAAAAGGAATTTTACCCTTTTGCATGCCTCATTAACTTGCTCCAACCTCAATCCACATTTACACAACAAAAGTCGGTAAAGTATTCACAATCACACAACAAAAGTTGACGTAAAAGGGTTGAATGCCCCACGGTGAGGGATTTCAAAACCACTTCCTTCACTAGTACAAACTCGAGGTTTCTTGAACCTTACTCCCTGCTCTTCCTCCACAGGGCTGTGATGGTCTTGGATGGAAGCAATAGAGTACAAATTGTCTTGAGTACTGTAGCAATCATCATCATCATCATCATCAAACCAGTCATCGTTTCCTTCCTCGTTCCAGAGGTTCAGGTCACTAATTTCACAAAAGGGATTTTGTGTCTGCAATGACACCTCTTTGTCTATAGTGGGTTCTGATAGTTGAATACCATCAGTGGAAAACCAGTTCTCGTTCACCATTTTCGTAAACATTTCTTGAAGCTCTTCAAAACTGTCCTCTTTGTCGTTCTGCATTCACAAATGTAACTGATCTTGTCAGCAATTAGGGCAAAAAGCAGCAGTACTTATACTACACTGGATGCACCCTAAAGGATAATTAAATGTTGATTGCATGCTGCTGGGATTACTGGTGTGAGAGTTTCTAAATCCAACATTCAAATTCTCCTTACAAACCCATCTATGTTTTAATAGGATATTTCTTTAAAACAATTCTTCATTGAAGATGGGTTCAGGAGGACTCAAAACATTTTGAGATTTCAAAACAAAAATAAAATTTGCAAGGAGATTTGTAACCTGAGTTTTCACATCGGCCATTATTGTTGCCATCTCATCCAGAAAATCAGAGAACCCCTGAAAATGTCAAAAGGAATATTAATTTAGATAATAAATCAGAGTTCCTTAAAATTGTGGAAAGAGGAACTAAAAATCAGAGAACCCCTAAAACTGTGAAAATAAACATTAATTTAGAAAAACTCTGAGTGCCCTAAAGAAGAACTAGTTTATACATGTTTTTCTAAGTTGATGGAAGCAAGATCATTATAAATGATGATTTCCTTTCATACATGCATGAGAATCAGTTTGTCTGCTGTAGTCCTCCAAAGAGATAATTATGAAGGTGATCTGGACAACCTTAAGATTGCATCTAATACCAGAAGGCATCAACCACCGGCAAACAAAAGTAAAAGCTATAATATTCTCAACATGTATCTCCTTTGGCAGGAGGGTTTGACCTACCCCATTGAATTTTATTAATAAAAAAAACCCTAAAACTCAACAATCTCACTTATTCTCATCATGCATCTCTTTTGACAAGAGGGTCTGACCTACCCAATTAAGTTTTGCCATAAAAAAAAAAGGGTTTAGAACCCTAAAACTCAACATTCTCACCTATCTCTATGCAGGAAAGGTGGTCTTGCCCTACCCACATGGATTTTCCCTCAAAGGAATGTGTTTGGCAGCTGCTCTGCCCAATGGAATCCTTCCTCCATAGTCAGTTGACTCAACTAATTGAATTTCCTGCCTAAACTAAACTATCTTGGGACACATACCCAACTCAGGCGCCTAAAGAAATCAATAAAGGGAAATGTAAAGGTAATGTTAGTTTTTTGGGGATACCTTAAACAAAACACTAGTTCAGTGTACGAGGATAATTGTTTTCTATTTAACTCGTATATTTATCAAATTGTACTTCAAGATTTGTATCTGATGACCAAGCTCAGTGGCAGCCCAATAAGCCTGGGCTAGAGTTTAAGCCTCCAACACCAGAAACCAAAAATCAAGATCCAAGGACAAGTAAGATATATACCTTTTGTAAGAGGTTTGGCTCCAAGTTTTTAAAGATTTGTATTTTTATTTTTTTTCCCCTTCTCCCAAGAATGGGTTTGGACAGCTATTATTTCTCCTTTGCAGATAATTTTAAGCAGAGGGGATTAATATGTCCTAGATCTGGCTGGCTGTGCTTTGCATATCTCTGATTTCAAAAGTTTTGAAACTCTATAACTTGTTTGAATGTTATTATAATACCACAATCTTCAAGGCAATCAATACCTAGAACGAAAATCCAAATCATACTTTCAAACAGAAATGAATAAGAGAACAGGCGTATAAAACTCACATCCACATCATCACCAGCCTCATACACACCAGCATCATACATTGCCCTCTTGGTATCATCTGATAAAACTGCAGTAATTCAAAAGAAACTCCCATTAATCAATCCACCCATCATTGACACACTCTGAAGTTAGTTAATTAGGGGATCCGTAATCACCTGAATATGCTTCTTGAATCTGCTGAAACCTTGCCTTGGCCTCCTCGACAGAAGCAGGGTCTTTTGACCACTTGTCAGGATGCCATTGCTGCAAAAAAACCAAAAATATCAGATTTAACCATAGCCAAAAACACCCAAAAATAAAAACCTGAATCTGCTTCTGGAACATTCTTTTACAATCTTGCAGCCCACCCAGATAACATTGTTCACAGACATAATCATTTATGCACTAAAACTCAATATGAATGTTTAATATGATTAAGGCACAATGTGTACACACCCTTGCCAATTTTCTGTAAGCACTCCGTATTTCAGCCTCTGAGCAATCCTTGTTAACACCAAGAATCCCATAGAACGAAGCACCCAATTCCCCTTCAAGCGCCATTGCAAACTCAACCTTCAAAAAGAACTCACCCCTCTGTTCTTTTCAGCAGCACTACAGACCCATTACAAAACCAAAAATCTGCAGAAATACAAGGCTGATCATAAATGCTCAGTAGCAACCAGACTAATAAAAAATCCCAACACCAATAAGACCCAGAAAAAAAAATCTCACAAAGGGCAAATCTGATTCCAAACACCAACCTGTAATATTATCACTGTTGCATCACAGAATTCCAATTTGTATAGAACTTTTACCGCCACACGCCCTCTGGAGGAAACTAGAACAATTTCGGCCAATAAAATATCATGTGATTCTACTTTTGGATTTGAGTTATATAGGACACTGCATTCATCGTCAAAATATCTTGTACAGTCGTACCAGTCTTTCACTTGTTCCGCCCATTAACTGTGTTATTATTAGTGGAGGGTTCGGGATTATCTAGAAGTTGAGGGAGGCACTCTCACCGACACGTAAGAGGGACGGCAGAGATATTTTGTAATTTTAAGTGCATTTGAAACACACAATCTCCGGATGAACAGAACAACTTCGGGAAGGAGAGAGTTCTAGAAAATCAGATTGGTAACTTTAATAATTTTTAATTTTTCTGTTGCCTGTCACGTATCTTTCGTTCGCATTTGGTAGCTTGTAATGAAAGAATCAACGTGTTATTTTTATATTTGGTTTTTTTAATATGTTTTCGAGATCTTTTGGACACTTCGACGTAACTATCAGTTTCCAATAAAGTATCGAGTGCTAAAATCATTCAATTTGAAAAAAATAGTATCCAGGAAGTTGGTTTAAGTATTTTATGTGAGATATTTTTAACAGAGATTGGCATGTACATAAGATCAATTTTCATTCATTTTGTACCTAACAATTATTTATAACTCATAAGGTAATATACCAAGAAGCATTCAATCAAGCATTTAAGAGAGAAATTATTTCATATTTGTCCCTATTTCTATATCAATCATAGGATCAATCATATTACATGTATGAAGTATTCAAAGGGCATCTTATGAGCCATATTTTTTAAGTTACAAGGTAGGTTATTGCATGTCTTTATTTATCACATATTGCACCCTTGTGAACACACAAGCCAATACATAGAAGAATAAATACATTATCTGAGGCCATCTTCAAAGTAGTGGTTATGTAGGTAGCACCCATTGGCAAAAGTGTCCTTTAGGTCAGCTCGACACCGTGAGCCCACTACCTATTTTTCTCAGAGTCATTCTAATGGTAAAGAGCTAAGGTTTGATCATTTGACAAATAACGATAGTCTATGCATACAATCTGAAGACAAAAGAAAACCCAGAGAGTTCTAGTTGGTCACATCTAAATCTAGTCAATATTTCGTGCAGGACCCATGTTGCAAAGTTAGACACCTACATCAATGCAGTAGTCTAGATCTGATGTAAAAATTTGAGGCTATAGAAAGGATATTTCTAGAATCTTACGACTGTTCCAGGGTCCTCATCTAGTCCACTACTAGTTAATTCTTGCTCAGATCTGCATGCACATAGTAAAACAACCAGTACTCTTATTTCTAAATTTTTGCAGTATATCAATAGATGTACTATACTATTTTTAGCAATCTCAATTGTATAAATTAATAATATTATTTGTCTGAGTTTTCTATTAATTGCCCTACATATAAGTAGTTTATCCCCCTTGTGCCTTAAGTTATTTCTATCTTCTTAACCCTAGATCCCCTTTATCTAGATTTTCAGGGTTAAACAAATTCATGTCCGAATGGTGAACTAATATTTTGTAAATTGGCAAAGCAACACTTAAGGTCTTGAGAGATTATGTTGAATACAAAAATATCCCAAGGGTATTTGTAAGGTATCCTCATTTTAACTAATAAGATGTAAACTTGTTCCCTGTGAACAACACTTACCCACTTTTTCCAACAAGTTTTGGTTTGCCATTGGAGCTTTTTGTTGCTCCAAAGGCTTTGCACATGCTTTCCATCCCCGATGTTGAAGAAAAAGGAAAGTGATATATTGGTAAAGTGTGTTCACTACCCTGAGGGTGACCCAAGTTCAAATGCCATTTTGAAATCTAATGGTTTTGTGTGTTGGGTTGTCTAGTTGAAACATGTGTTTGACTTGTCTAATTTTGTAGGCTTCCATAATGGGGTCTTAATACATGTACTTCGAATCTAGCTTGATTGTGACCTAGAAAACCTCTGCCCTTACAATATATTTTAAAAATGTGACAAGTTCAACCCATGAAACAACATAGAATTTATGGAAAAAATAAATATTTCATACAAACCAATTATTTCTTAACTAGATTATTAGATTTTTGTTCTAACATCTTCTTAAGACTTGCTCTAAAAAATCAAATTTGTAGTTCCCAAAGGATTAAAGCAATTGATTTTTTTATTCTTAAGCAATATATAACTTATGGAATTAGAAATTGCATATGGCACATGCAAATTTACAATGTCACAATTGCTACCACATTAGGCAGTAATATTTTTGATTGGGAAGCTTGAAGGTTTATACAAAAGAAAATATACAATCAAATCACTTAATTGATCACCAAACTTTCCTTGGATCCTAAAACCAGCTTGGTCTATCTATATAATTATTATGCACAAACACATCATATATATGGGAAACTCTCAGAGGGGATAAAACCCACTGAACCCTACAAATGGACTACAATCCCATAATAACAAGATCCAAATTTAGTGAAGCACCAATTCCACAAGGAACACCAACCCCTACCTAGTCAAACACCCACTCAACTAGTCTTTAGTAAGCACCAACTTGCAAAGAGACACCAACCCCCTAGGTGACCCAGCACCAACTCAGCCGCCTACAACCTCTGATCATCTTAGAACACTTTTTGTTCACTTAACTAATGATGATCACCTTCATTTACTCTCCAAACACTTTTATCTCTCTCAAACAGCTTATTAGGCCTCTTTGCTCAACTAGCCCTCTTCTTGGTAGATTTAGGTCATATGACCTTGCTCATCATACTCAAAACTTATGTTGGATATTCATGACTGATCCTCTACTCCCCTCTGATGGTATACATGGCCTCCTTCTGTTCCTCAAAGTTCTCTTTTATTCGCTTGCACTCTCATACATTTTCACACCCAAATAGGCCTATTATGCCTTGTATAAATACAAGACTCTTGCTTACATATACCTTGGTCGGCCACAACCCTTTCAATACTTGGATCACGCTTAGAATATATCAACAAACATGTTTCACAATTGAAACATCCATTACATAGGTTGGTCACTACTCATAAGGACCAAAACCACTGTTAGGCCTAATAGAGACCTAATGCAATTAGGCCTTTTCAAGAAACACGTTACACATAGTCCTCTTGAAACTTATTGAGTCTCTACACATGGATGAAACACTTCACACACATCTCAAATAGAACCCTGATAACATCCATATAGGTCCATACCACCTTTTAGTCCAATTCACTATTTGAACCTCATCATTAGCACTACTAACAATTAGGTCTATGCACACTTATAAAGTTAGTCATGAATATCTAAATTATGAACACAAATTTGCCAAGAAAAAATAGAAAAAATGCCATACAAAGAAGCTTCATGACCTAAGTTTCATCATCATTTTCATTATATTCTTCAACACAGAGCTTAAAGCCTAGAACTCACTTTTGTAACATGACCACTTACAACTGTCTGAATACTCCAAAACCCAATAATGAACAATTGACTCTCCACACTTGCATAGGGACTTATCATGAATAAAAATACATTAATATGACCCTTTGAGACCTCCAAAACATATTCATATGAAATATATTCTTTAAATCTAGGTAAAACACCTCAACTCATCTCTGCTAGATGATTACTTATAACTACTAACAAGCCTAACAACACAATCATGATGAATGTTGTTTTCAACTCTTGTAAGGATACTTCCAAAACTAATTATGCATATGAATATTTATTATGTGACCTATAGAACATATTGCATCATATATATCATAAGATCTAGTGTGAAACGTTGGTCTTACAGACCAATCTATTGACCTTCTCTCTCATAGTCCTTACACAAGTAGATAAGTCATTTTGGCTTCCATAAACCAACCTTATATATTGACTTTCAAGATTTATAAAATTTTGGATAGGTCATTTATGTCCTAAAAAACATCATATTCATTATATGCTTCATCTAAGTTTAGAGAGCCTCCAACTCATCACTCTCACTTGCTTACTCAGAACTGGAATTCTGCCTTGGGAACCAGTCATGATGATCTTACATTCCAACACTTGTGTAGACAAAATAAATAAGTCCTGATTCATGAATATGATCATTAGAGATATTTATATCATCTCCAAACACAAATATATAGAGGTCTAATGGCAAATATGGGATATATAGACCAATCTCTAAATCTTACACCTTCATTGTTTCATCTTCACTAGATAGGTCATCTTGTGAACAATATTTTCAACATTTTAAATGACCTCCAAAACATATAACCAATATGGACATGTGTTATATGCATTTAAAATCAACCTCATGAAATTAGATTCATTCCTAATCCATGGAAACTCATCCCTAATCTCATTCTCACTTCTACCTAGTTTTTCTCACTATTTTTCTCACTAGGCCTTTAAGCGATAGGTCAAATTTAATGACCGGTTTAGAAATTTTAAAGTTTGTAACCTGATCATAAACCACAATGGGTATGAATTATAAGTCACAAGCTTCAACCTCCATCCATTTTGAAACTTTGACTCAATCAACCTTGCCTACTATACCAAATTTCTTAGTAACAAGGGTTTTCCTGTAGCTTACACTCAATCTTCTAAAAAACCAATGCCACCTCAATATACTTGGGAGAGTCCTCTACATGTTACAATCACCAAAATAGGTCACCAAATCCATTCTGATCTATTTCCATCAAGATCTTATATATTGTGTCATTATGAGGGTTTAAGGAGGGTTTTAGATCAGTTTCCATTCTTAACATTTATTCATAAAACTCTACCCCTAAAACCAAATCTTAATGCTTGGAAAAAATTTCTAGGACCCTTTTCCATCTCTCCCTAAGAGATCATCTTCCCATGCAATAGTCACATGTGCCAACAAGCATCAAAAAGTCCTTCTCGGGTCTGCAACTCCTCATCCTAGCACTCAAGTGACCTTCACTTCACTATTTATGCTTTTTCCTTCAATACAAGACTTGAAACTTCATGAACACACTTGAAACATCATGTCAAACCTCAATCCATGATCACATGAGATCACAAACCTCCAAACCTAATCATGATACCTCGTTCTACCACCTAGGGTCTTAAGACAAGGTCTATGACAAGACCACCAATGAAGAACTTACCCCTTTGGCTCATTCTAAGAGTTATGTGACTAAATATACATCTTTCTCTCATGATATACCATTGTATTACATAACTTCAAGCTCATACACATCCATATCACTACCATCATGCCTCTACAAGCCATATCCATGCTCAAGAACTAGTCTATCAAAAAAACCTACTGAGCACTATACCACTTTGAGATCTTCAAGTCACCTTCTAAAGCTTACTACTCACCTCCAAACATCTAAGATAGGATCCACAACATATCCCATAATTCTCCTTTGACCAAGTTTCCTTAGACCATATAGGTCACTACCTAAGACTGAACTAGCCATGCCTTTATCAAAATAAGACTAAGCTTCACAAAATACCTTGTACACAAAGACTTGCTTCTTATGAACTTGGTCAACAATGACCTTATCACAAAAATTACTTCAACATAATCAATACTCTCTTTTTGATTATCTATCATAGCAATACACAACAACATTGCTCATAATCGTGTCATATCATAACACTATGCCAAGAATTTATGCAGAACTCAAGGACCTACTAGACCATGTTTATAAACAAGATCACCTCTAAGACATCAATGACATTTAATTACCTTTCACATCAATGACAAAATCAATGTCTCTATCATAAAAATAGGAACATACCTCAATAATCTCCCCTTTTGTCATTGATGTAGATCATTTTCATCTTAAGATAGATCTCCCCCAAACTAGTATTTTTCTCAATCTGGTCTTTCTCCCCATTTGACATTAATGAAAAAGGGTCATTTCTAACAATACTATTGATCCTTGGAATTGAAAAAATTTACAACACACATTTTCTCTCTCTAAACAAGATCATTCTTCCTTTGATCAACCAAATAGGAGCTTAACTCACCTTAGGCTCATATCTACTGTAGTAGACAACTTCTCAATAATAGAGATACAAATCACCCCCTAAGACCATGCTCTCCTTTCAAGCTTACCCAAGCCATCATAGGCCTTCATACACATGAACATCATTCTCCTTGCCTCATAGTTGGTAATAAATGAAGAAGAAACTCCCTCTTTATCAAATCATCTTCTTGGTAATGACAGTCATATTCAACAACCAGGAACTCAACACATAGGAACAAGAAAACTAAGAAGCATCTTAGACACATGATCCCCCTAACACTATGCATACCATTTTTAGATGAACTCAAAACACACTGCTGCTCACCTTGTCCTTGGCATGACTAAAATAAATTGATCATTCTGAGAATACTCATTTGGATACCTTACATTGACATCTACTAAAGAACCTTAAAGTCACTTTGGTACACATAGAACACTCAACTCTTCATAATCACTCAATGAACCAACTCTTAAATCTTCTTATTGGTTCTTTATGATTTCACTGTGGTTTTCATACTCAGACCATAGTCATTTCACTCAAATCTCTGTGATATCTTAATGTAAACAAGACATATGTTTATATATACTACATGACCCTAGATTAATCCTTATCCACATAGGATATTTCATTCTTCATGACAAAAACCATAAGCACCTCTACACACAACATTCATCAAACTCTATCAAGATTGTTATGGTACCTCAGACCTTTGAGTAAGAATACTCTGATCAGTTTTGTACTTCACATACTTTGTCAAAAACCTCATATTTTATTCACATGCATTATATGATCCTAATGTTACCTTGACATTTACCAATATCACTTAACTGCAAATGATTCATTTCAAAACACTCCATATGATGTTTATTAAAATCCATGAGTCTTTACAAGTTCATTCACTTCATGAAAGCCCTTCTAGGTCTTACTATCCCATGGAGTCTTGAAACTCTCATTACATGCTAGTCATGTCATATGCTCAAACATATGTGTCCACCATTGATCATCCCATAAGCTACAATCATCTTCTTAAGTCTTTCAACAACACTTCCAACTTTGTTAACAAAATTCAAATAGTCTTCATAATCTCATTGGTCTTACAGACCAATCTATAACTCATATGTCTTCTTGGAACTCATGATCAATCTGAGTAACTCATATCTACCTTATGTATTCTCAACATGTGCACTCATAATTCCAATGAAATCCTCTGTTGGGTCTTTTTACCTCAATGTATATATGCTCAACAATCATACAAACACAAACAAGGATACATGCTATTACCTTTATATGTCATGAAGCCATTTATGCAATCACAGCTCCAATAGACTAATATTTGATCTTCTTGGGCCCAAATAACCTCTTTCAATGATCATTAGCATGTCATAACATATAATTACATCTGGCCTTTCTCATCTAGAATACTTTTCAACTTAGGTTTGACTTTTGACATGGCTTCTACATAATCCTTTTGAGCTGGTAAATAACACTTTTGACATTCTTTCAAATTTGACATATGTCCTATAGTAACACATAACTTGCCTTGGTTTAATATTTGATCATGACTCATATTATTATCCTTATTATTCTTAGTCATATCTTCTAGTATCATTATTATTTGGTAAACCATCATCATAATCATCATAAACATTATCATCATCATACTTCAAGCTTGTGTTTCGTAAGATCACCTTTAGGCTGTTAGGCCTCTCCCAAAGGACCAGATCTGATACCAATTGTTGGAATCATATCCAATGAGAGGGGGAGGTTGAATCAATGTCTTCAAAACATATATTCAATTAAACTTATCACTTATGAAGCATTCATTCAAACACATATATCAACCAATGTATAAACAAGAATACATAAGAGCATGAAGCACAAAACACATCATATATGTAGGGAAACCATCAAGGGGGATAAAACCCACTAAACCCTTAAAATATGCTATAGTCCTATAATTATAATATCTAAATTTAGTGAAGCAATAACTCCATAAGGATCACCAACCCCTACCTAATCAAGCACCCACTCAACTTGTCTTTAACAAGTGCCAACTTACAAGGAGGCACCAACCCCTTAGGTAACTCAACACCTAATCAACTACTTAGAACCTATGATCATCTTAGGACACCTTTTGTTTACCCAATTTATTATGATCACCTTAATTTTCTCTCCATATTCTTCTATCTCTCTCAAACAACCTATTAGACCTCTTCGCTCAACTAGCCCTCTTCTTGGTAGATTTAGGTCATATGACCTTGATCATCATACTCAAAAATTATATTGGATATTCATGACTGATCCTATACTCCCATATGATGGTATACATGACCTCCTTCTACTCCTCAAAGTTCTATTTTATTCACTTTCACTCTCATACCTTTTCATACCCAAATAGGCCTATTATGCCTTAGATAAATACAATACTCTTACTTGCACATACCTTGGTTCAACACAAACCTTTAAATACTTGGATAAAACTTGGAATAGATAAAAAAACATGTTTCACAAGTGAAACATCCATTACATAGGTCGGTCACCACTCATAAGGACCAAAACCACCATTAGGCATAATAGAGACCTAATGTAATTAGGCCTTCTCAAGCAACACATTATACATAGTCCTATTGAGACTTATTGAGCCTCCAAACATAGATGAAAAAATTCAAACACATATAAAATATACCCTTGATAACATACATATAGGTCCATACCACCTTTTAGTCTAATTCACTATTTGGACCTCATCATTATCTCTACTCACAATTAGGTCTGTGCACACTTAGAAAGTCTATCATGAATATCTAAATTATGAACACAAATTTTATAATAAATAATATAAAAAAATATCATATATATAATATTCATGACCTAAATTTCATCACCATGTTCATTATATTCTTCAACAAAGAGCTTAAATCCTAGAACTCACTTTTGCAACATGACCACTCAAAACTGTTTGAATGCTCCAGAACCCAGTCATGAAAAATTGATTCTCCACACTTGCATATGGTATTATAATGAAGTAAAATAAATTAATATTGACCTTTAAGACCTCCATAACATCTTCATATGAAATATATTCTTCAAATCTAGGCAATACACCTCAAACTCATCTCTACTAGATGACTACTCAGAACTGCCAACAAGCCTGACAACACGATCATGATGATTTTTTTTTTCAAATACTATAAGGATAATTAAAAAAATACTTATGCACATGAATATTTCCTATGTGACCCATAGAACATATTCTATTAGATAGATCATAATATCTAGTGTCAACCATTGGTCTTACAGACCAATTTATTAACCTTATCTCTCATAATCCTTACACAACTAGATAAGCCATTTTGGCTTCAATAAACCAACCTTATATATTATATTTAAAGATTTATAAAATAATGTATAGGTAATTTATGTCCTCAAAAACAAAATCACATTTAATGGATTCTTTATCTAAGTGTAGAGAGCCTCCAACTCATCACTCTCACTTGCTTACTCAAAACTATCATTTTGCCTTGTGAACCAGTCATGATGATCTTGAAATCCAACACCTATGTAAACATAATAAATAAGTTTATATGAATTAATATTATCCTTAGAGATATTTTAAAAATATTCAAACATAAAGATACATAGGTCTAATGGAAAATGTGGGATATATAAAACAATCTCTAAATCCTACACCTTCACTATCTCATCTTCACTAAATAGGTCATCTTGTGAGCAACATTTTTAATGACCTCCAAAAAATATAACCAATATGGTAATGTGTTATAAGTATTTAACATAAACCTCAAGTAATTGGATCCATTCCTAATCTATGACAACTCATCCCTAATCTCATTCTCACTTCTGCCCAGATTTTCTCACTATCTTGCTTACTAGGACTTTTAACGATAGGTCAACTTTCATGATTAGTTTATGAATTTACAAGTATATAACCTAATAAAAATACACCATGGTTATGAATTATCAGTCACAATATTCAACCTCCATCTACTGTGTAACTTTGACTTAATCAACCCTACCTGCTATACCAAACTTATGAGTAATAAGGGTTTTCTTGTAGCTTCCACTCACTCTTATTACAGACCATTGCCACCTAGAGATACTTGGGGGAGTATTATACATGTTAAAATAAATAAAATATGTCACCCAATCCATTTTGATCCATTACCATCAAGATCTTCTATATTGGGTCATTATGAGGGTTTACTAAGGGTTTTAGACTAATTTCCATTCTTAACATTTGTTCATAAAACTCTGCGCTTGAAACCAACTCCTAATTCTTGGAAAATATTTCTAGGACACTTTTAAATCTCTCCATAAGATATAAACTTCCCATGCAATGGTCACATGTGCCAACAAACATAAAAAATTCCTTGGGTTTGCAACTCCTCATTCTAGCACTCGAGTGACCTTAACTTCACATTTTACAATTTTTACTTCATTATAAGACTCAAAAATTCATGAACACACTTGAAAAATAATTTCAAACCTCAATCCATGATCACATGAGCTCACAAGCCTAAAAACCTGATCATGATACCTCATTTTACCACCTAGGGTCTTAAGACAATTGGCTCATTCTAAGAGTTATGTGATTGAATCTACATATTTATATCATGATTTAAAATTTTATTACACAAATTAAAGCTCATAAACATACATATCACTACCATCATTCCTTTACAAGCCATATCCATGATAAAAAACTAGTATATCAAACAAACCTACTGAGCACTATGCCACTTTGAGATCTTCAAGACACATTCTAAAGCTTACTACTCACCTCCAGACATTTGAGACAATATCCAAAACATATCCCATCATTTTAATTTGACCAAGTATCCTTAGACCATATAGGTCACTACCCAAGACTGAACTAGCCCTGCCTTCACCAAGATAAGACTAGGCTTCACAAAACACCTTGTCCACAAAGACTTGCTTCTTATGAACTTGGTCAATAATGACCTTATCATAAAAAGTACTTCAAAACAATCAATAATCTCTTTCTGATGATTTGTCATAGAAATACACAACAACATTTCTCATAAGCTTGTCATATCATAACATTGTACTAAGACCTTATGTAGAACTCATGGACCTATTAGACCATGTTTCTACATAAGAGCACCTCTGGGACATTAATTCTACTTAATTACCTTTGACATCAATGTCTCTATCAGAACAACGTGAACATACCTCAACAATCTCCCCCTTTGTCATTGATGGAAAACACTCTAATAAGGCATATCATTCTCATCTCCTCAAGTTGGATCTCTCCCAAACTAGTCTTTCTCCAAATCTAGTCTTTTTCCCCATTTGACATTGATGACAAAGGGTCATTTCTAACAATAACCTGGAATAATTGAAAACACACCTTTTCTCTCTCCAAACAAGATCATTCTTCCTTTGATCAACCAAATAGGAGCTCAACTTACCTTAGGCTCATATCTACTATAGTAGACAACTTTTCAATCATAGAGCTACAAATATCCCTCTAATAAATTACTCTCCTTTTAAGCTTTCCCAAACCATCATAGACCCTCATACACATGAACGTCATTCTCCTTGCCTCATATTTGGTAACAACTAAAGAAGGAACTCCCTCTTTATCAAAGCATCTTTTTGGTAATGATAGTCATCTTCAACAACTAGGAACTCAACACACAAAAATAAGGAAACTAAGAAGCATCAAAGACACATGCTCCCCCTAACACTATGCATACCATTTTCAGATGAACTTAAAACACACTATTGCTCGCCTTGTTCTTGACACGACTAAAATAAATTGATCATTCTTAGAATACTCATTTGGATACCTTAACTTAACATCCACTCAAGAACCTTAAAGTCACTTTGGTGCACATAAAATGCTCAACTCTTCATACTCACTCAATGAGCCAACTCTTCAATCTTCTTACTAGTTCTTTATGATTTGACTGTGTTTTTCATACTCAAACCATAGTCATTTACCTCAAACCTCTGTGATGTATTTATATAAGAAATATGTATGTTCATAGATAATACATGACCTTGGATTAATCCTTATCCACATATGATATTTCATTCTTCATGATAAAAACCATAAGCACCTCTGCATGAAACATTCATCAAAATCTGTCAACATTGTTATGGTATGTCAGACCTCTGAGTAAGATTACTCTAATCAATTTTATACTTCACATACTTTGTCAAGAGCCTCATATTCTATTAACATGCATTATATGATCCTAATGTTACCTTGACATTCACCAAAATCACTTAACTCCTCATGATTCATTTCAAGACACTCCATCTGACATTCATTAAACTCCATAAGTCTTTGCAAGTTCATTCACTTCATGAAAGCCCTTCTAGGTATTATAGTCCCATGGAGTCTTGAAACTCTCATTACATTCCATCCATGTCATATGCTCAAGCACCAATTTACACCATTGATCATGCCCATAAGGTACAATCATCTTCTTAGGTCTTTCAACAATACTTCCATCTTTGTTAACAAACTTCAAATAGTCTTCATAATCTCATTTGTCTTGTAGACCAATCTATAACTCATATGCCTTCTTGGAACTCATGATCAATCTAAGTAGCTCGTATCTACCTCAGGTCTTTTAAACATGTGCACTAATAATTATACTGAAATCCTCTACTGGGTCATGTTACCTCAATGTATATATGCTCAACAATCATATAAACACAAATAAGGATACATGCTATTACCTTTATATGTCATGAAGCCATTTATGCAATCACACTTCCAACAGACTAATATATGATCTTCTTTGGCCTACATAGCCTCTTTTAATGATCATTAGCATGTCATAACATAGACTTATAGCTAGCCTTTCTCATCTAAAATACTTGTCAACTTAGGTTTGACTTTTGACTTGACTTCTACATAATCCTTCTGAGCTGGTAAATAACACTTTTGACATTCTTTCAAATTTGACGTGTCCTATAGTAACACATATCTTACCTTAGTTTAAGAGTTGATCATGACTCATCTTGTTATCCTTATTCTGCTTAGTCATCTTTGATAGTATCATTATTCTTTGGTAGATCAATCATGATAAACATTATCATCATCATATTTCAAGCTTGTGCTTCTTAAGATCACCTTTAGTTTGTTAGGCCTCTCCCAAAGGACTAGATATAATACCAATTGTTGGAATCATAGCCACTAAGAGGGGGATTGAATCAATATCTTCAAAACATACATTTAATTCAACTTATCTCTTATGAAGCATTCATTCAAACACATATATCAACCACTGTATAAACAAACATACATAAGAGCATGGAGCACAAAACACATCATATACATGGGAAACCATCAAAGAGGATAAAATAAATTGAAACATTCAAATGGAATTTGGTCTTATAATTACAAGATCCAAATTTAGTGAAGAACCAACTCCACAAGGAGAACCATCCCCTAGCTAGTCAAACACCCACTCAGCTAGTGTTTAACAAGCACCAACTTTCAAGGAGGCACCAACCCCCAAGGCAACTCAGCACCAATTCATCCACCTAGAACCTATCATCATACTATGACACTTTTTTATCACTCAAATAATTATGATCACCTTTTTTTTGTCCATACTCTTCTATCTCTCTCAAATAGACTATTAGACCTCTTCACTCCACTAGCCTTCTTCTTGGTAGATTTAGGTCATATGGCCTTAATCATCATACTCAAAAATTCTATTGGATATTCATGACTGATCCTATACTCCCATATTATGGTATAAATGACCTCCTTCTTTCCTCAAAGTCCTCTTTTATTCGCTTTCACTCTCATACCTAAATAGGCTTATTATGCCTTGTATAAATAGAAGACTCGTGCTTGCACATACATTGGTTAGACACAACCATTTAATGAATTGTATAAAAATTATAATAGATATAAAAACACATTTCACAAGTGAAACATCCATTACATAGGTATTTCACCACTCATAAGGACCAAAACCACCATTAGGCCTAATAGAGACCTAATGCAATTAGACCTTCTCAAGAAACACATTACACTTAGTCCTCTTGAAACTTATTGAGCCTCCACAAATCAATGAAAAAATTAACACAAATATAAAATATACCCCTGATAACATCCATATAGGTCCATACCACCTTTTAGTCTAATTCACTATTTGAACCTCATCATTAGCACTATACTCACAATTAGGTCTGTGAACACTTAGAAAGTCTGTCATGAATATCTAGAGTATGAACACAAATTTGACAAGAAATAATAGAAAAAAATATCATATAGATAATATTAATGACCTAAGTTTCATCACCATGTTCATTATATTCTTCAACATAGAGCTTAAAGCTTAGAACTCACTTCTACAACATGACCAATCAGAACTGTCTAAATGCTCCAAAACCCAGTCATGAATATTTGACTATACACACTTAAATAGGGACTTATAATAAAAAAATACATTCATATGAACCTTTGAAACCTACATAACATATTAATATTCAATATATTCTTAAAATTTGGGAAAATCACCTCAAACTCATCTTTGTTAGATGACCACTCAGAACTGCCAACAAGCCTGACAACACAATCATGATGAATGTTGTTTTCAACTCTTGTAAGTATACTTATAAAAATATTTATTTTTATGAATAGTTCATATGTGACCTATATAACATATTCAATCATATATATCACAAGATCTAGTGTCAACCATTGGTATTAGAGACCAATCTATTGACCTTCTCTCTCATAGTCCTTACATAGCCAAATAATCCAATTTGGCTTCCATAAACCAACATTATATATTGATTTTAAAGATTTATAAAATCATGTATAGGTAATTTATGTCTTTAAAAAAAACATAATATTCATTTTATACTTCATCTAAGTGCATAGAGCCTCCAACTCATCACTCTCACTTGCTTACTTAGAACTGTCATTTTGCCTTGTGAACTAGTCATGATGATCTTGCATTCTAAAACCTATGTATAAAAATTAAATAAGTATTTATGAATGAATATGATCCTTAGATATATTTATAACATCTCCAAACACAAATATATATAGGTCTAAGGGAAAATATAGACCAATCACTAAATCTTATACCTTCACTAGATAGGTCTTCTTATGAGCAACATTTTCAATGACCTTGAAAAACTCTAACCAATATGGATATGTGTTATAGGTATTGAACATAAAACTCATGAAATTGGATCCATTCCTAATCCATGGAAACTCATCCCTAATCTCATTCTCACTTCTATTTAGTTTTTCTCACTCTCTTCCTCACTAGGCCTTCTAGTGATAGGTCAACTTTCATGACTAGTTTAGAAATTTTGAAGTTTATAAGCTGATAAAAAACCACCATGGATATAAATTATCAGTCACAAGATTCAACCTCCATCCATTGTGTAACTTTGACTCAATCAACCTTGCCTCCTATACCAAATTTATGAGTAACAAGGGTTTTCCTGTAACTTCCACTCACTTTTCTAACAGACCAATGCCACCTAGAAATACCAAGGAGAGTCATCTACATGTTAAAATCACTAAAATAGATCAACCAATCCATTACAGTTCATTTCCATCAAGATATTCTATATTAGGTCATTGTGAGGGGTTAAGGAGGGTTTTAGACTGGTTTCCATTCTTAACATTTGTTCATAAAACTCTTCCCCTAAAACTAACTTCTAATGCTTGGAAAACATTGCTATGAAAATTTTTCGTCTCTCCCTAAGAGATAAAATTCCCATGCAATAGTCACACATGCCAACAAACACCAAAAAGTCCTTTTTGGGTCTGCAACTCCTCATTCTAGCACTTGAGTGACCTTAACTTCACTATTTATGATTTTTCCTTCAATACAAGACTTGAAACTTCATGAACAAACTTGAAAAACCATATCAAACCTTAATCCATGATCACATGAGCTCAAAATCCTCCAAACCTAATCATGATAGCTCATTCTACCACCTAGGGTCTTAAGATAAGGTCTATGAGAAGACCACCAATGAAGAACTTACCCATTTGGCTCATTTTGAGAGTTATGTGACTGAATCTACATATTTATCTCATGATTTAACACCATATTACATAACTTCAAGATCATACACATCCATATCACTACCATCATGACTTTACAAGTCATATCCATGATCAAGAACTAGTCTATCAAACAAACCTATTGAGCACTATACCACTTTGAGATCTTCAAGACACCTTCTGAATCTTACTACTCACCTCCAGACATCTTAGATATGATCCAAAATATCTCCCATCATTTTCATTTGACCAAGTATCCTTATACCATATAAGTCACTAGGATTTATAAAACACCTTATCCACAAAGACTTGATTCTTATGCACTTAGTCAACAATGTACTTATCACAACAAGTATTTCAACAAAATCAATACTCTCTTTTTGATGATCTATCATAGAAATACACAAAAACATTGATCATAAGCTTGTCATATCATAACAATGTGCAAAGACTTTATATAAAACTCAAGGACCTACTAGACCATTTTTCTACACAAATCACCTTTGGGACATCAATGTCACTTAATTACCTTTGACATCAATGTCTCTATCACAATATAAAAACATACCTCAACAACAAATGAAAATAAATGACCACTTTAAAATTATTTGAAGAGCATATTTTCCAAAAAATTATGATCAATATTTATTTGCATGTCTTTGATACTAGTTTGCATCCCTATCATCAATCGTATTCAACTTGTCTCTGTTTATTCCAATTATTGACAACTTCGTGTCATAACATATTGTCCACTTCTCATCATGGCATTTAGTAATTATATTTATAATTACATTGTATTTATCATTATAATATATTTATTTTTTATTTGATCATGTAAACAACCTAGTTTTAAAAGGATCTAGGAACCATAAAAGTGTTATACAAAAAAGTAATAGGCCACCATATCTGAGTAATATAAAAAAAATAAAAAACTAGCTAGATAACCCCTTAGTTGGTGAAACAAAAACAATAGAAAATAGACCAGGATGGGGGGGCCTCTGGTGTTTCATTCTCCTCTTCAGATATCTTCTCAGGTATTCCTTTCTTATTCTTAAAAACTTTGGCACTCATCCTATTTTTGGGTCCTTCAGCATCATCTCAGGGGAGGATCATACATGGCCTTTGCTATCCCTGTACTTGTAGAGGGGTTTTATTTATACGGGTCAAATTAGGGATATTGGGTGGGTGGCCTCCATCACCTTTAGTGGTTGCTTAATAAGGGTATAGTTCACCATGTTGAAATGGAAAAAAGATAGAATAGTCATGTCCACTTGCCTATGCAAGGAATTCCATTCTTGAATGAGACTAGCTAGGTTTAATCTGGCTTCCTGCACCCTGTTATTAAAATACTTTAACTACTCTTTATTATTTTTCATTTCTTCAAACAAGAGGAAATTACCTTCTTGGTGACCTCCATGGAGGTGCCCTCATTTAGGATAATCAATTTAGGCTTAGGGACAAACAGATTTAGTGGTAGTTCATCTGTGGGGGTTTTAGACATGCTAGCTTGGGGGGTACTAGTAGAGGGGTGGTAGGATCCTGAGGTTGGGTCCTACTCCAAGGAGTCTTCCTTAGTGGAGGACCCCTCTAGGGGGACCTCCCTCCCTTGTAATGCTTGACCATGTTTAACCAATAATAGTATAAGTCCTTGATGCAGTATGGGGTTGGATTCATTAACTCGGTGGGCAAGGGTTGTGCATTATAAAGACTTTAACAGATAAAATGGGAGGCTAATCTTATAGCCCTAAAAATGGTTTAATATAATATATTTATTATTAATATATTATTATATTAATAAATTATTATTTTTGATAAGTGATTGAGGGTTGGTGTGTCCCTCACTTATTTTATTTTTGAAAAACCTAACTATACAATAAGAAAACCTTTACAAAGGAAAATGAAGTGGACCGAGTACACACAAACTAAAAGTAATAAGAAAAGACAAAAAATTATAACCTAGCCAGGGACTAAGGGACCAAGTACTACAAGTTGTAATCCTCCCAAAGATTGAAAAAGACCTCGAATATTAACTAAGTCCCACCCCTTCGTTGTAGCTGTAGGAATGAAGAGACTAAGAAGATGGTTTCAAGCCCATCTTCCCTTTTTTATTCTTTATAACTTCAATCCACCCACATTTTCCCTATCATTATCCTACCTCCTCCACATAAGGAGGGTTGTCACCTAGTGCAACAATATCAATAGTTTTAATCTTTTTATTTTCACCCACTTCATCCTCATTTAAGTTATTTTCCTCAACTTTACACAAAGCCTCCTTTAAATATTTTCTTGCTACTCTCTATAAAAATGTCAAAATTAATTTTTAAATCCCCTCTTTTTGCTCTAGTGGTTCCACCATATTACTCAAAGGTGATTTAGATGTGTTGGTTGTAAATACTATGATATGAGAGGGGAGAGCGTCCTTCCACCAAGAGGATTCTAATTTACACTTGGAGTTGTGACATTTTTTAGAGACATGCTCATTATCAAATAACTTTCTACATATAAAAGGAAGCTCCTCATAATCAAGGGTTTGAATCCAACATTGATCCATGATGTTTACTTTAATTATGGTTGAGAGATCTTGGGAAGTGTCCAAACAATCCAAAATACATGTAAAGGTTACTTTATAGAAATGAGAAGTGGAGGTGTCTATTGCTATCAACTCACCCAAATCATTACCAATGGTTGAGAGGCATAAATCAACAATAAATGTAATGATGAATATGATAGTTAAACCCAAATTGGTTTGGTGGAGAGGGTCTTCACAAGGGGATTGAATGCTAGGAAGCAGGGCTTTGTGATGAGTATTTTAGTGGATTTATAACATAGTTACCTTTACCAAAACTATAAACAACCTCAATAAAGGATTTATCCCTCATTCTACATCCAAACTATCCCTAAGGGGATATAAAACTTGATCATGAGCCTCAACATTGTATAACCTTACTCACGCTAACATCTCTCCTACGTACCTAGCTAGTCGATCATTTGCAAGACACTTTTCCAACTTAAAAAATACCTTTTATCCCTTACCACACACATTCCCAGAGGTAGTCAGGAGTGATTCATGGTCTTTGCCAACCTTTGGCATTATGATCATGGGTATTGGTTCAGCAAAACACTCTTCCTTACATGTGGATGACATAAGTGCCACTGTTAAATGTTTTAACTTGTAATCTCCATAAGTATCTTCTTTTGATCCAACCTTGTCATCTATCACTATGATGGATTCCAGATTCAATCCCACTACCATATGCCCTATCGTGCCTAATAGTCAAACCAATGTCAACCTTAAGCCTAGCAGAATCCAGAAGCAAAATGGAACTCCACCTATACTTTTTTTTCACCCAATATTTGGGTTATGTTTTTAGTATTCATTAATAAATTATATATTATAATATATTAATTATATTATAACATATTGATATTATAATATTTATATAATAATAGTATAAATTAATTATAATCTATAATATAACTATATATAATTATTTATATATATTATAATTTATAATATAAATATTATTGTAGTTTACTTAATTAAAACAAATATAAATTATAATATAGTGGAGGTGAAGGATGGCAATATCAAAATCTCTAAAGTCTTCATATGGATTCAATATCAATGATAGAGACCAGTGGAAGGGATTGACAAACTTAGGTATAAAGCTTTTGATATGTCATGACAAAAGCACATATGGTGTTTTAGGAAGGGATTCGATAAAAGGAGTTCAGCTTTGTAATTCATAGTTGGGACTCTTTTCCCCTCTCATTAAGGGTACCATTGGATCTAAAAGTGATGGGTGCAATCATTGGAAGTCCTTTAGGGACGTTATATTTTCTCTGTCCTCTTTGGGGGAGCATCTCAAGGAAATCCCTAACCACATTTTTACTAATTTCCCTAATTATTTAAATCCTTTTCAAGATGTGGATATTTTGATAGGATGTAGTTGGAGCATGCTAACCCTAGTCATGCTTTACAATTGGTGAATCAAATCGCATTGAATAATCCTCCTATAATTGAAGTTGGCACAGTCAAGGATAGGACTATTGTGTATCATATTGATAAAGTTTATAACCCTTTTGGATTGAATATTGATTATTCAAATCCCTCTTCAAGTTTGGAAAAAAAATATTTTAGATCTTGTATTATTACTCTTTAGACATTGTCATGATCTATATCATTTATCTTAGGACTTGATGTGATCACATACTACGTGTTTCAATGTAATATCTACCTAAACATATTATTCCTATATGCTACATGATCCATACATAACTTATATAATTATCTTATCCTTTTGAGGTAAGGTAACTATTAGATTATATTTCCCCTTACCTCTAAATAGGGGGCATGTCAGTGGGGGCATGTTATAGAGGCATGACTTCTATATTTTCACAGATTTAGATTACAGTGGGGGCATATTATAAAAATATATACTCCACATTTTTACCAATTTTTATATTATTTTAGATTCAGTGGGGGTATGTCACAGAAACATGTCTTCCATACCTACATTGGTTTTAAAATTTTCCATATTTCATAATTATATGATTTAGATACACATTTTTGGTAGCATTCTATACATTGGAACTTTTATTATACCTAGATTTCAGCTTGAGACATATATGAGGTGTATATTCCATGCAAGGGGAACCTAAAAATTGTAATTAAATTATCTTCAAAATTTCAAATACTATTATTGACTATTATCATACCTAGGATAGTCTATTATTGAGCCTATTCACTACAGTAGTCGGTTCACATTTGAAAGGTTGAGTTGATTAAATTTCTCAATCTTACCAATTTTATAATTTAGATTTAATTAAATAATCTAAATTCACCAAACTTATAGTTTGGATTTGATTAAATCATCCACCCTCACCAGATTTATAGTGTGAGTTGATTAAATTTCTCACACTCACTAGGTTATGCAAATATTTGGATTTCATGATTGAGATGAAACAAACTCAATGGATTTTTTGAAACTCACCTTTACACCAAGATTGGGGGCATGTTGTCCTCAAATATTTATATATACATGCATTTTTACATTCATAATTGTCTTAATCTAAATTTTAATGTGTCATAATGATGCATCCTTTCAAATAAAATTGCCAAAAGGCAAGATGGTTACATAGAGACATAAGTGTACTCATAACCTTTCTATTTTTAATTTCAAGCATTTCAAATTCTTTCAATTTCAGATTTCATACACTGATTATATATTGCAACATGTTCTTGGTTACAGGTCAATCACTAGTAAATCACTTTAGGTATGTTCATGGAAAGACAAGGTGTGTAGATACAAAAATATGATTTATATATTAATTTAGTCTTGTACACTTGGAAAATACCTATCATGGTTGTACCATTCAGTTCTAAACCTTCCCATTTCCAAATGGCTTGCATTCATTATCTCTCTATGCCTAATTGTTTGTTCTTAGTATGAACATTATTATTCTAATGACCCAAGCTTTCTATATTGTGAAAAATCTCTAAACTTGATTATTATCCTTCACTACAAGTTTTGTACCTATACCTATTTTCTAGCTCCCAAACACTTGTGTCTCAAGTGGACACATGCATTGATGCAACTATTCATTTTTCCTACAAAGTGTTCAGTGCCCAAAAGTCATCTAATTTATTAAATAAATATATAAAAGATATTGGTCTAAGTTATTTAATGCGAGATGTTTCCAAAAAGAATTGGTATATATATACAATATCAACACTCATTCATTCCTTACCTAGAAATAACATACAACTCACAAGGAAATATACCAAGAAGCATTCAATCAAGCATTAAAGTGAGTAAATATTCCCTATTCATCTCTATTTATATACCAATTATAGTATCAATCTTTATATAGGTTTGAATAATTCAAAGATAAGGCCATGAACCATATTTCCAAGTTACAAACTAGGTCATTACATGTATTTGCTAATCACACAACAAGCCAACACATAGGGAAGAACCACATAAGTCTGAGGCCCTCCTTGGAATATTGTATATATAGGCAGTGCCCATTTATAGAGGGGTTTTATGGGTTAGCTTAACACTATGAACCCACTAACTTATTTTTTCCATATTCCATCTAAGGGTGAAGAAATAGGGTTTGATCATTTGACAAATAATGACATTTTGTGTGCATGATCTAAAGACATCAAAAAAGAGATGATAGAAAACCCAAAAGGTTCTAGTTGGTCACATCCATATAAAATTAGTATTCTATACAGATAACTATGATAGAGTTAGACACCTCTATCAGCTCAAGTGTCCAAGGCCATAAAAATGATATTTATAAAAAATGATATTTATAAAAACTGACATTTGTTCCAAGATAATCATCTAGTCAACTTATAACATCTTGTTGCTCTGACCTACATGTACATAGTAAACCAGCTATCATTGTTTCTAATTTATTAAAATATATATCAATAGATGTACTTTACTATTTTTATTAATCTCAATTATATAAATTTAGATGAGTTAAAGTGGTTATTGGTATCTCATGTCAAATTCACAACCTCCATGGTGTCAAATGCGTACAAAGACCATTTGATCAATGAGGGAAACAAAGATGGAATTAATGGGCTCAAGTTGTCATGAAATGTGTAGAGATACAAAATGACATTTATAAAAGGGATACTTCATTCTTATTTACAAAGTACAAGTATATTGGTATATTTACTATGTGTTTTAGAGCCATAACATGAAAAATAAAGGGATAATAAAAGCATGGAGGACCTTGGCATGGGAGATAATGACATAGGAGAAAATAATAAGGAAGATAATGAAGTAGAAGAGAGAGGCATGGAAGAACAATGTGGAATACCTTAGTGTAGAAGAGTGGGTTATGAAAGAGAAGGAAATAGAGAACAAGGAACATAAGACACGAGACTCAAAAAATCACAAGTCTAAGACAAGGGCACAAGAAGTGGAGGCGGTTATAAAGCAGTTCATAAACGCATTAGAGATTAATCATGCATGAATCTAGCAATGGTTTATGAGTGAGGAGGACCACAAAAACAAATATCTAGTATATAGAGTATATAGGGTTTGTTAGGCCCAATTCAAAATGACTTATTTATAATAGCTTGCCATTAATTTTTTTTTGAAATAGTCTCTGGCTTTTCATCTTTATTTGTATTAATGATATAACCTGAGAAGGGATTGTATTATGCATAAATACCCCTTAGCTGTGTTTAGAAAATGTTTTTATTAGTTATTGGTTAAGTTGTCATAAATGTGTGTAAATAGATAGAGAATTCTATTGAAATACCTTTGTAATCCTCTTTAATGAAATGGATGTAGTTATTATTATCTACAAATTTTGGTGTGTTAATTTGTTTCTATGGCATTTATTAGAAGAATGTAGAGTGTGTTGAATGAGTAAAATGGTAACCCTAATATGATGACTAATAACAATGATAATATATCTAACCCCAACACCTAAACATAAATATATTTAAGTCTATCCACCACCACATGGCAAAATTGATGGGAATCAGTCTAGATTGTGTGCTTCAGGTGAGCGCACGAGGTCATTACATGCATGATATGCCAACATGCTAGCTCATTGGTTTCTTTATTATTTTAGGTGCATGATTAATAATTAGTTGATCAAAAATAAGGATAAAAGACCACAACATTTTGGGTTAGTTATCAGGACCCATTTCCCTTGTTAGCATGATGGTAAAAATATGGTTGATCAGCTCTCTTTGGAAAATGTCGAGCATTAGATTAGCATAGTAGAAGAGAAATTTGTACTTAAATATATTAAACTAGGAGTTTCTGCACATAAATGTGTAGAGAAACATATATATGATTCTCTCTATGAAACCTTCTTTATATAATTACCTGTTCACTTGCATGTTTAGATTTTGGCATGTGTAAGATCACTCAATAAATTACAAATGGAGAGCTCCTTGGTTAGTATAAAATTAGATAGCCTTGGCGAATTTGAAAAATACTTGGACACATGTGGTGGATTTCTAGTGGAAAGGAACACTAAATAGATACATCTTGGATTATGTTATCTCTACATATTCTTGTCTAGAGGAAGCATAGTTCAACTTCCTAAGAGAGACACGTGAAAGGTATCTAAGATAAAATACCTTAGAAATTAAGAAACTTGTGGTTAAATTTGGACTTGAGAACTTCCCATGGATGGATAAAATATCTCATGTATGAGCACCATGACTGGTGGGTAAATGGAGGGATATACATTGGTATGGGATTCATAGTTCAATAAAGAAGCCAGTTAACAATAACTATGAAAGCGTAAGTATGATGGGGGTAGGCATCAAGAATTGAGAGGAAATAATCCCAAGGGAAAATGAGAGGATACTAAAAGTACTGTGATAATCCATAAGAAGGTAGAAAGACATAGCAAACATTCCCTAACCACGAGTCCACACCCTTTACTATCACAAGTAGGGTGTAGAAGAAGCAAAACAAGCATCTATGATAGCGTAACCCAATCTAAATAGGCCCAATTACCCCACCAGAGTGCATGATTATGTATCTGAGTTTGAGAGAATTGCTGTAATAAATTAGGATATTGATAGTGTGGAGTCTGAAGCTAAATTTGTAGAAGAAACTTTGGGAGTGCAAGTTTAAAATTATAATTTACCATTAACCTTTACTTTTATAGTGAAAGTAAGACCTATGGCTCACCTTAGAATACTAGGTGGACCAAATACAAGTAGTGGGAAAAATATAAGCCCCACAATAACTAATCAACCTCTTTTAGCACCTAATATTTTAGGTGGTCATATTGCTATAGGAGGCATATGATGCAGTACCAATGATGGTTCCACTAGAGGCACAAGAGGATTAGGAGATAGCTTAGGAGGAATTGGTAGACATTTGCATAGGGTTCAGAGAGGAATTAGAGGATCACCAACAAATGGTCCACTACAAACACCTAGTGTACTTATAGTTTACTATGAGATGACACTTCATATGCCTGAATATTTACATGTCAAGAATGTAGATGAACATGTTCATAAGTGTGAACACATTTGGCAAGCATGGGGTATAGTTTTTACTGAGCAAAAGGCAATGTAGTTTATACTACCTTATTGGATCGTGTGCACAAATGGTATCAAAATTTTGATCCTCAACAAGCAATTGTAAATTACGAGTTATTGAAGACTACTTTCCTCTAAGAATTTGATATCCTTGAGTTTAAAAAATAAAGCATTACTACTTTAAAATATTTTAAGTAAGATCTCACTCATAGTGTGCATGCTTATGATGCTCACTTTAAAACCCTTCTTTGAAATCCATATTTTGAAGTCAATCCTACATAGCATACTCAATGGTTTGTGGGAGGATTATTATTTCTTTTTCAATGAGCTTTATCCCACAAGACCTTTATTGATCTACATGAGGCACTGGAAGCTTCCCTCCATGTTAGAGCCATGAGAAGTATAGACACAAGAATCAACCCCTTTATGGAAGCTCAAATTATTGTAATGGATCCACATCTCGAGAATATTATGGCTACCAATGCCTATGACACATGAAATGGCCTATGGTGTGTTGACTTTGAAGTGGAGGGTCATAGTAGGAACAATTATCCATGGAGGAATGTTCATGTTGTATTAAAATAGTCCTGTGAGATCCGTAAATAAGACTATGATGTAAAGAGTTGTCCCTTGCATTAGCATACCACCCAAGCCAAAGTGTCACTATAATGTAAAATATGTGATGCATATACACATGATACTAATGACTATTAGGTCATAAATGAAATTAATGAAGCACAAGTACAAGGTACACACTAAGCTTTTATAGCTAACACATAGGAGAGAGACGAGAGTTGATAATTCAGAGATCAATGGCATGTTAATGGATGAGGAGGTGGTCACTTTCCACCTATGACATGTTACAAGTGTGGATCTCTAAATCACTACTAGCATGATTGTACAGTCTACCCAATCTATGCATTTTGTAAAAATGAGCATCGCTT
The DNA here is from genome assembly GCA_037957365.1 of Torreya grandis. Classification (NCBI taxonomy): domain Eukaryota; kingdom Viridiplantae; phylum Streptophyta; class Pinopsida; order Cupressales; family Taxaceae; genus Torreya; species Torreya grandis. The sequence goes on from JARHVA010005588.1 coordinate 233,797, forward strand.
GGAAAAATTCCTAGACTTGTGTTTCCTACTATTTCTTTATTTATTACTTTTAGAAAAGTGGAAGAAACAAAAGATGAGGGGTGTGTACCTGGTAAATGTTGCACTCATTAATGACCAGATGAAGTGATAACTCCTTTTTGGTGAGGAAGGAATACCTAAAATAAGACTGCACTCAATTAACTTGTTTGTTAGATGGGTATGAAGGGTAGACTGCCTAGCAATGCTAGAGCCAAGAAGTGAAAGCTCCGTTGGATGGCTATCAATCCACTCCCCTAATGATAGAAATATTCTAAAAATAAGAATGAACAATGATTAACTAATAAAGAATATAAATGTGCATATAAGAAAATAAATGATGTATCTATTTGGTATAAAATGTAGCCATGACATGTCAATACCATGCACAAATATACCTAGGTCAGGTTTAGAAAGGTATAGGTAGGGTTTACAGATAGGTGAGGGACAAAAATAGGGGTCTGATTATGTGAAAGGAGGAAAAAATAATAATATATTATTATTTTATGCCAATGACTATTGGTGGTTGGGTGTGACTGGTAATGGTTGGTCTGACTAGCGACAGTTGGGGCAACTGGTGATGGTTGCTTCAACTGGTGACAATTGCCTTTGGAAGTTTGTGGGTGATTAGAATGCAATTGAAGATGAAATGGATGATGGGTAGGAGTTAGGGTATGGATGATTTGGATGAGGGGTGATGTGTAGGTGAGCAGAACATAATAGGAAAATTTGATAAGGAAAAAGAACACTAAAAATAAAAGGAAGGTACCTGTGTGATGTCAAGTAAATGCTAATTGAAAACTTGAAGAAGAAAGTTTGGTAGCTTAATAGTAATTAAACATTTAGAAGTCATGTAGACAAATTTTTGGGATGTTAATTTCCTACACAAAAGAAAACAAGAGAGCCTAGATGCAAATTTTTAGATTCTCAACTCCTCCAAGAGCCCTGTATTTATAGCACAAACTTGTTAAGTAAGGAGAGAGAAATTTGCCAAGTTGAGTGAGTATAAAGATGCCAATTCAAAGGGAAAGAAAGTTGTGAGGTGTTCATGAGAAAGTTTCCATTTTATTCATGCACACATGTCCTGTAGCTAGATTATTTTTTGTTTTATAGGGGTGAATGCCTAACCGTCGATGGTCAACTCGTGAGTGTAAAAGGGGTGAAATAGATTGTGTGTGTGTGTGTGTGTGTGTGTGTGTGTGTGTGTTTAAATTGTTTACTAAAGAAAGGTGCCTAGGTGTGTTATTAGGTTAACTAAGTGAAGTTAGATAAAAGAGGTTGGGAATAGGCCCCAAGTACAGTGACATCAAAAACTATTCAAGGGGTAGTTTTTAAGTGTCTACATTTTGCCCTTTTTATTGTGTAGCTTTAGGTTAATAAGCCATAGAAAAAAAATGACTACTAACTAGTCAAGGCCTGATTTCCCTAAGTATGGGAGGAGGGTGTTCGCCCTCAAACTAGGAGCCAATGAGGGAAAGGTTGAATTGGGTCAAGGTTTGATAAAAGGTATAATGAAGGTCATGAGGTTGGGTGTTTTAGATGCATGCACACATACAAAATACAACTAATTACGATAGTCATGATCACACAAAGATTAATATTACCATGTTGGTAAAAATGAGGTCAAATTATAGGATTAGTGATAAGGTAACTGATCTCCAGCATTGGTCATATCTGATCAGGTCACACTTGTCATGTGTCCTAGAGATGGTTAGTGTTTGCTCAGGTATCCATGGTAGGAAGTTCTCTTGAGAAAAACACAATGGGTTAGGTTACACATGAGGTGGTGAAAAATTGGATAAGGAGATCATGATGACTAAAGCAAGGTCACCACAAGGTATGTGAATAGGTACCAACATCAGGGTGGGCAAAGGTAAATGGGTCAAGTAGTTGGGTGGGTAGGGGGTGACTAAACTGACTCTAAATGTGCTAAGAAAGAGGATGCTGCCTATATAGTCTTAGGGATAGTTGATCTAACATGGAGTTTAGGCCTAATGTATTTCTTGGTTGGTGGGGAGAAATGAACTCCCAGATAGGTATAAGGGTGGCAAGGATGAGCTCATGTAGATGCATTAAGAGTTGTGGGTGAAGTAGCAAAAATGTAGGTGTATAAGGGTAAAATAAGAAAAAGAACCCTAACCATCGATGGTTAGGGTTAACCTATGATGGTTAGTAACCATTAATGACTACGTTGATTAGGTGAACATTGACGGTTAAGGTCATCTAGTGATGGTTGGATAACCATCGACGGTTGGGTGGAAACCTTAAATCGATGGTAAAAAGGTCAATGGGGCCTAATTTGTCCCCATTTACAATATGGAGAAGTAATGTTTTGTCCAGTCTGAGCATTTGGATAAAAATTCCTCATGAGTGGGTGGAATGGTGGTGATTTATCTTAGAGGATTATGTTGTATGAAAGTGACGGTGGGGTCAATATGGATACAGGGGCCGATTGAGGACAAGTGGATGAATGCAGATTAAGGTGGTGCCACTGATCATGAAATAAGGTAGTGGGTGCCTTAAAGTTGGTAGTAAATTACAATAGTTGAATTTAAATGTTAAAAATATAATTAAATAGGTTAAATTATTGGGAATTAGGGGTGTTTTTAGCTGTGGGGCTAGGATTTGGTTATGTTTGTTGTGTGTGTATAAGATTGTGTGTTTGGGGTGTTGGTAGTATGGGGATAAAGGTAGGAAGGAATGTGGAAATGTGATAGAGTTTAGATTTTTAGGTGTAGAGAAGGAGTGAGGATTTTAAGAAGGTTAGGGGGTTGAAGCTCACCTCCTATGGTCACCTAACAGTGACCATCGACAGTTGAGCCAACTGGCAACGATCAACCCTAGGGGAAAATTTACCCTAGGAGACTATCGATGGTTAGGTAGGGATGAGTTAGGAGTTGGTGTGGAAGAGTGGGAAGAGTTGGGATGGGTAGAATAAGAATTAGAGTGGAAACATTTTAAAAGAGTTGGGAAGGGTATGATAAGAGTTGCAATGGGTTAAGAGTTAGGTTAGGAGTTGATATAGGTGTAGATAATGGAACAATATGGAAATGGGTGGGTAGTAATAGGTAATAGTTGAGATAGGTGGTTTACCTGATTTATGACATAACTTGTTGTTGTAGGTGCAGGACCAGATCCAGCTACAAGATCGAGTTCCTGAGATTTTTGCTAAGGTGAGGGATGCTATGTCTACAAAAGATTGACATCACATGGAGGTAGTGGATTTTGAAGGGATGAAGCATTATTAGTACCTTCCCAAAGATGCCAAGATGATAATTACCCTCATCAAGAGATGGGAACTAGTGACTAATAATTTTTGGTTGTCGACTGGAGAGATGAGCATCCTATTAGAGGATGCCCACCAAATCACACATCTTCCCATTCATAGAGATCCCATCTACCATATAGAGGGAGAGGAGATAGATGAGTGTATGATGATGTTGTACAGAGATGACTGAGATGATACCCAGTTCCAATCTAGAGGTTTTAGTAGTAGGATCTTATACCAGAGAGGTCCTATAGAGAGACACTTACTATCCATGTTGTAGCTAGCAATCACATGTTATGCACTACTAGATTCTATAGGAGGGAGATATCCTGGTGTTCTATTGGGGGTTATAGTGGAGCTATTTTTGGGTGGCATAATTTTTGGGTGGGCACAGGTCTTACTTGTGCATATTTATAGAGAGCTATGGGGGTTCAGAGTACATAGGTGGCATGGCATCAACATGGGATTTGTACTTCACTAATGGGCCTATAAGCATATTCTAGTATTGAGACTCTTAGGTAGGCCTTCTAATAGAGGGTTATCAGTCGATGGATTATGTAGTCAACTTTTATTTATGGAGGAGAGATGGGGCCATGACAGGTGTAGGTGGTGGTTTTAGGGACATTGATTGGTTTAGGGGAGCCTTGGATGGTTTAGTTCATGGTTACATAGTCTGGAAGCCTTGTCAAATTTGGCTAGTATGGGTGGGGTATAGGTACTACACCCTATATTTATAGAGTTGGAGATGGGTCTATGGGAGGTGGGATGGTGAGACAAAGTGTATCCCCTTTGAGCAAGTGTGGCATTAGTTTGGGCTTGTACAAGGCATCCCTTCAGATTTTATCTGATATAGGAGGGAGGATGCAAAGTTATATTTACCAGAGCCACAACCACATGAGGAGTTGGATCATGAGGAATTACCCCTGAGTGATGGAGATGATGCAGGTTGTACAGTCAACTATTTGGCTTGGTTTTAAGGGAGATACACAATGATTAATTTTGGTTTGGGAGATGGGGACCGACAACCTATGGATGTTGACCTAGGTCAAAGGCCAACATAGAGGGATCCATAGGTAGTGATGACTTTGGTAGAAACATAGGCCCATATTATAGCGTTATAGGGGCAAATTGCCACTTTACAAGGTCAGCTAGGAGGGGTTATAATGGAGAGAGATCAAACCCTGGCACTTGTCATAACTTTATAGGGTTAAGTGGCCACATTGTAGGGATATAGAGGCACATTATAGGGGCATATTGGTGTGGGTGTGGTAGGTGAAACACTAGGAGGATCAATAGATTCAGTGTCATGGGCATGTTATGCAGCCACTGTACAAGAGCTTCATTATTACGAGGTGATGGTATTTGATCAGTTGTCCCATGCCATGAGATTTTTTGATTTTAAAGCTAGCATGGGTGGTAGGGCCATGTTTGGTACCCCAGATCAATGGGGTATGATAGTGGGTTAGACAGGGGTCCCAGGGGGACCACCACTAGGTATAGGTAGAGGTTGTGGTACTCTAGGTGCATGTCTATGATGAGATCATATATTTTTGAGATGTATATATGTATTTTCATACCAGCCTACGTGTCGAACATGTGAGATGTATTTGAGTGAGAGAGGTGTATTAATAGTTATTGATGTTTATATTATATAAGATTTGGCTTATGGAGATATTTTATGGTTTCATGTTTTAATGAGATTGATGCCTATGTGTTGAGGTTGATTTAATGCTAGTGTTTGATGTTATAGATGATGACTAATGATGTTGATGATTATCTTGCATAGTATAGGCATGTGATGATATATAAAGTTTTGATTTTGGTTGTATGATGTCCTTGCTTTGTTATATGATGGAAATATGTGATCATAATGCTAGACACTATTTTTGATTTTATGGTTCATGATATATTTGATCATTATAGATTATGGATTTTATGGTTTTGATACGTTGTTAATGTTTGAGAGAGAATGAAAACATGAAATAAAAAGATACATGTTAGATTCATTGAGAAGGACCCAGTTAAACCAAGGTTAGATGGGATCCTAATGAACATAAACCTTAGATAAGCTTCACATGAGCATGCTTTTAGTGAAAAGGTTGCATTATAAACATAATGTGATCAAGTGAGCTCTTAGTCCCTTTATTTATAGAGGATATATAGAAAAAGGGGATAACATGTAAATAGAGGGAAAAATGGATAAGGTAGGAACCAAATGTGGACTTAATTACCCATTTTAATAGGTGACTGAAGATCCAAAATAGACAAGTCCATGTCTTTACAAAGTGTAGACTAATCGATGTGGGAAGTCTACAAATATATGACAATTTTTATGAGAGAGCCGATTGCGGTCCTTTTGTGGGATAAACTTATTTTGATAGGGTCATTTTTTGCTTATTTTTATGAAAGGTGAATTTGATCAATGCAAGAAGATTCAAATACGTTAATTGAGTCGATTACAACTTTTATGCATAGGTTATTTTTGATATGTTGGCTTAACCATCCTTTGAGGGATTGGTCTAAGTATGACTTCATGCTTGATATCTGTTCTTTGAGGGATTAATCTATTTATTTTTTGACTGTATTTAGTAGCCACCCTTCGAGAGAACAATCTGTATTTTAAGAAAATGGACCCAAATAACATTTGATATCCCATAGAGAATGTTTGAATGTTGTTTTGTTTTAGACATGGACCCATCTATCCAAGACTTAGAGGTTAACCATATTGGGGTAAGATTTTGACCATAAAAGATGGGTGGTAGGTTTGGGAAACAAGTGACCATGGAATCTCATCTAGTTAAAGATGAAAAGTATCCATGAGAACCATGCCATGAGTAGAGCCATGGTACCCATGTTTAAGATTTGGGATAAAACTATGATAGATAATCACATGGGTCTGTTATAATCAAATTTTCCCAAGGGGAATAGGGTAGTAAGATAAGGGATGGATGAAACTCACAAAACCAAAGGGTGAGCTTAAGTTAGACCATATGGTTCATTTATATCCCTTTTAATAGTAGAAAGGATGCAGATGCAAAGTGTTTAGAGGTTCATGTTCTGGTTTACCTTCAAGGGAGGACAAATGATAAGCTCTTGATCCATACTTGTGTGTGGTGATATAGGGTCCAAGCTAATTGAAGGTAAACTTACCCTTTTTTCTCTTCTCCATATTTGTTACATGTTGGTTTTCTTTTAGGATGAGGTCTCCAATGTTGAATTATCATTATTTTAGATGTTTGTTATAGGCACATGTAATGCACTCTTGGTAGATGAAAAGATAATTAAGGGTGGCAAGGCAATGTTCATCAAATAATTCAAGGTGTGTGAGGCATTCTTGATGATATTCCTCTTTAAAAATGATGTTGTGTAAGGATATACAAAGAGAGGGAATTTGGACTTCGAGAGGTAGAACAACCTCTATGCCAAAGATTAGGGAAAAAGGTGTAGCACTTGTCATGGTTTAGATACTAGTGTGATAGGCCCATAAAGCCAATGGGATGTGTATGTGACAATCTTAGCCTAAAGCACTTATAACTTCAGTCAACATTTTAATGAGGGTTTTTTTAGAGGCCTTTTCCTGTGGATGATAAGGTGAGGAATGGATGAGTTTGATGCCAAAAGCATTGTAGAGGGATTGAAATTTCTTATTTTTAAATGATTTACCATTATCAGTGATGATTTTGTGAGGAACACCAAAATGATAGAGGATGTGGTGATTGATAAAATTGATAATTTTTTCAATTTTGATTAAGTTAAGGGGGATGGCCTCCACTCATTTAGTGAAATGCTCAGTAGTGATAATGATGTACTAGTGTCATTGACAAGAGTGAGGATTGATTTCCCCAATGAGATCTAGCCCCCATTGCGAGAAGGGCCAATAATTCTTGGATGCTTAAAGGTCATGAGTAGGTGTGTGGTGTAAGTTAACATATTGTTGGTATTTAACACACTTCTTTACATAATCACAACAATCCTAATTGAGGGTATGCCAATGGTAACCCAAGAGTAGGATCCTTTTGGCGATAGTGAGGCCACTAAAATATCCCGCACAAACTCCATCATGAGTTTCTCTGATGGCATGGGAAATCTCATGACTACGTAGATAATAAAGGAGAAGACCATCAAAGCCACGTTTGTATAAGATTCCTCCTAATATGGTATAATGAGAGGTACCCCACATAAAGTCTTTTTGGGTATTTTTTAAGAGGTTAGGTGGAATGATGCCAAGGCTAAAGTAGTTAAAGGTTTGATCATCCCAAACATCTAGATGTCTCCGCATTAAAAATGGTTGGATGTTTCAGACTAATATATTAAGGTCAGATGAAGTGATGGATTGTAACAAACAATTTAGATTTAGTAGGTTGAAAGGGTATTTGAGATGCAAGAAAGGCCATCATGTCTATGAATTTGATAGTAGATTGAGGCACTAATTGGATTTGATAACATTCAAAAGATGTTAAAATTTTATCAACAAGGAGCCTATACTTTTGTAAGATATCATTTTTACATTGATAGGACCTATTAACCCAATTAATCATGAGTTGAGAATCACCAAAGATAGAGATGGTTTTGATCCCTAAGGTGAGAGTGGTTCGGAGACTAATGACCAAAGCTTCGTATTTTATAATGTTGTTAGCACATTCAAAGTCAAGTTTAAAGGATAGTGGAAGAGGTTCAACATGAAGGGGAATGAGAATTATGCCTATAGACCCACCATGTTGGCATTTAAAGCCATCAAAAAACATGGTCATTTGGTAATAAGGCTCCTCCTGAGAAAGTGTTGCAATAGACTCATCGAGAAATGTTAATGGAATGGGTTGGTTATTCGGGAGGGGGGCTTAGGCTAATTGATTAGCAATGACCTACCCCTTTAATAGATTTTTGTTGAAGAAACTCAAGATCGAACTTGGCTAGAAACATGAGCCACTTAGCCATACATTGATTTTGATATGGCTTGGAGTGCATATACTTGAGCGAGTCAGTATTGGTAATAACATATGTCCTATGATTGAGGAGGTAATGATGGAGTTTAGAGGCAAAAAAAATGAGTGTGATAAACAAATTTTTAGTATGGGTATATCATGTCTCATACTCTAGAAGCATGCGACTGATATAATAAATGGTTTGCTCCTTGTTTTGTTCATCTCAATGAGCCAACATGGCACCTAAAGAGTGATCAGTGGCAGATATGTAAAGGTAGAAAGGTTGGTCATTTCTATGTGGGATAAGAACTGGTGGAGAAATCAAGTATTCCTTAAGTGAATCAAAGGCTTGCTAACAATCTTGGGTCCATCTGAAGGAGTTGTCTTTCTTTAGAAGGTGGTGAAAGGGTTGGCATTTTTTGATAACTAAGAGATAAAGTGACAGATAGATTAGAGTTTTCTCTATAGACTGTAAAGTTATTTTAGGTTTTTTAGAGGAGGTATTTCTAAGATGGCTTTTACCTTATCAAGATCAATTTTGATTCCATGGTAGGAGATGATAAAGCCAAGGAGTTTTCCACAGAGAACCCCAAAAATGCATTTCTTGGGATTAAGCCAGACATGGAATTGGATTAGTCAATCTAAAATGATAGCAAGAATAGATAAATGGTCATTTTAGTATTTGGATTTATCAAAGAGGTCATCCACATAATCCTCTATAATCTTATGGATGAGATCATGGAAGATATAGGTCATGTCCCATTGATAAGTTTCTCTTATATTTTTAAATCCAAAAGGCATGACTCGGTAGTTGAAGGTTTCTTAAAGAGTTATGAAGTTAGTTTTATGTTGGTTTGAGGGGGTGATCAAGATCTAGTTATATCTTGAAAATCCATCCATGAGGGATAACATCTCATGACCCATGGTAAAGTCAACTAGTTGGTCGATATTAGGTAAAGAGAAGTCATCTTTGGGGCATGCAAGGGTAAGGTCATAGAAATCCATAGAAAGGTGGAGTCCCCCAGTGGGTTTGGTAACAATAATGATATTAGAGACCCATTAAGGATAATCAATGGGTTGAATGAAGTTGATGAAAAGAAGACATGGAATTTCTTCCTTAATAAGAAGAGCTATGCAAGGGTGCATTTTGTGAAGCTTTTGTTGTATCAACTTATCCTCAAGATGGGTAATGATGTTATGGAGAGTGATGGATGGGTCAATCCTGGGCATATTCTGATAAGACCATGTGAATACGATGCTACAGTCTCTAAAGAAGGTGGGATAATCCCATTGCTCATTTGGGTTCAAGTATTGGCTTAGCTTAATGATATGAGGATCCTTCTGGGTCCCTAAGTTAACATCAATAGTCAATTCATTAATCATGGTTTGGTTCTCAAGAGGGAGAGATTTATGGATAGAAGAATTTCCTGCACCAAAGTAGGTGAGGATGAAATTATCATCTTGACATTGAATGGTGGGTGAATCATGGTCGATCATTTAAGGATAGATAAGAGGGAAGGTTTTGGTTTGGCCACCCTATTGATAGTTTAATGATACTAAACTAATGATATTGATCAAAAAACATTTTTGGATGGAATGATGTTAGAGTCTTTAAATTGGGAAGATGAACTAGGTGAGGATGGAGGGTCTTTGTCAGGGGTAGCAAGAGGTTTTGGTGAGGTGGGCTTGTTAGGTGTTTGAACCCAAGCCCAAAAAACTCATGAGTTTTTTGAGTTTTGATAATGGGAAATTCATGAGGTCCTTGTTCATAAAGGCCATACCAAAGCCTTTTTAGGTGCAACAGTGAAGATAGGTTTTGGAAAAGGTTGGATATCTTAGATTTGAGAAATTAGAAGTGAAGGGTTGAATATATGGAGTGGTGATAGGGGCAAGGAGTGGTCGATCAAGTCCCCCATAGACAAAATATGTTTGATTGTTGGAAAGTTCAAAAGGGGTGAGGGTTCCTATGTTGGGGTCATAAGAAGGGTCATTTTGAAAGCTCCCATATTCTTGGGGAGTGGGAAAGACATCTAAGGCTAAAAGTCAGTACTCTACAGTGAGAGATGTTGGAAAGTTATGTCAAAGTGTCCTTGATAGGGATTTGGGAATAAGAGATAGATGTATTGGTTGAGGCTTCATCATTATGGATAGTAGAGGCACTGTGGGTCAAGGTTGATGGTGTAGTTATGTTAATGGGGTTGATTGATTGTGATGGAGATGAAGGTAGAAGAAAGACATCATTAGGTCTATAGGTCATGTTGCAAGATGTAAAAGGATTTGGGTCAACCTTAATGGTTACAACTTGCCCTTCATGTTCAAATTTGATACAACATTATAAAGTGGAGGGAATGCAACTCATAGCTCACATCCAAGGGTGTCTGAGTAGAAGTTTATATTGGAATTCACCCTTCACAACATAAAATAGCTCAAGAATGGTGCGAGGTCCCAATCATATTTGAATAATAATGGTCCCCAAGGTGGTGGCCATGGTGTCATTAAAAGAGTGGAGGATGGTTATACTTTCAGCTATGATGCTCTTTGGTAGATGTAGCTGATCAAAAGTGTCAGAGGAGATTAAGTTAATATTGGATCCTCCATCAATTGTTACTCATTTGATGTGAATGTGACTGATATATGTAATGATAAAGAGAGGAGGATTGATCCTTTCTGAATGGGCAGGAGGTATCTCAAAATTTTGGAAGGTAATAATGGTAGAATACTAGAGGGTCCCCATAAAGGATGCAAGAGGTTAAGGGTCATCAAGTTGAACCTCAATAGATTTAGAGATTCTATTTTTGCCTGGTGATGGTGGGGTGAGGTTTTGATCAAGTCATAAAGGCTCATCTTCACCAATGCTTGGTGAAGTTATTTCAACATGATTATCTAGACGGATGCAAAAGAGTTGCGAGAGGGGCACCAAAGATGGACACTTTGGGTCTTGGTGATGGCATGGGTGTCGATGTTGGAACCTAATTAAAAGGCTAAGAATATGAAGGATAAGTCCATGGAATAGACGTGTTGGTTCTTCCTTTACCCCTTTATCGACCCTGAGATTGGGTAATCATGTAGATAGTATGGATAATGGGCTTAGTTGGACTAGGTGATTATTTTGGCTTCTCACCCTTGTCTATGGATGAGAGAGAGGAAGTTGACATAGGTTGGGATAGTGGTTGAATTGGTTGGGTTAGTAGTTGGGTTTGTAAGGTAGGTGAAAGTGGCTCATCTAATAATAGATCATCATCTTCATATAAGTGATGGACAAGAACTTGGAGATCTTTACAGTTCTTCGTGTTATGTCTTAGCATCTTGTGGTGTGCATAGATATGAGTGTCATTAAACCAAGAGGGTTTGGTATTAGAAGGGGTAAATGGCTTAATAGGTGGGAGCTCAATAGAGGATGTTTGTAATAGCCTCTATAAAATAATAGAGTAAGATTCATTTAGAGGTGTTGAGGGTGTCATCAAATAAATAGGAACCTTCTTGGGTATGGTCTTGACCTTAGAGGGGGTTAGTGGTTGGGAAATGTTGGTAGATGGTTTGGGTTTAGCTGTGATCAAATTAATGGTGGATGTAATTGAAGTACAGGGTAAGGGGTTGATAATAGGTGGGAAAGTGGATGGGGATAGATCAACTAATAATGATGAAGAAGTTAACAGTGTGGGTGTTGGAGGGGTAGGCATAGAAAAGGGTGTTGGTTTAATTGAAGCAAAATAAGTGACTAGGATCATGGATGGGTGAGCTCCTAAAATAGATGGAAAATGAGAAGGAGTTGGGATATGTTAAGGTGGAGGATGAGTTTTAGGTAACTATACCCTTCAATCCACTTTATCTAGTGGTTTTTTAGTTGTCTTAGAGGGGGTTAGGCTCAATTTGATAGGGGGATGGGTGATGCTAGGTTTATGAAAAATACCCAAATTCTTTATTGGTTTAGATAGAAGATTATGAGATGATTTAAGTGGAGGTGGGTGATATGGTTCCCTCACATCTTGGGAGAAAGAAATGTTTGATGATGGGGTGATAATAGGTTGGAAAGGGGATGATAATGAGGTCAAGGGTTTGGCTCTATTTTGGTATGGGAGCCCCAAATGGTGCCAAAAAGTGGCTCTATCTAGATTGGGTTGTGAGGCAAATTCTAAACTTTGCACTAATCGAGAAAAGGGCTTATAAATGGGTTTTATTCCTTGATCAACCATTTCAAATGTTAAGCCCTTGGGTGAAGAAGAGGGAATGGCTTCTTCATCTTTAGAAGGTTCTAAAATGATAGTTACTTGTGGGATGATTAAGGGAAAAGTTGGCTATTTGATTGGGGGTATAGGTATGGGTTCGACTCATTTATTTGCTATGGTATCCAAGGGAGACGAAGGGAGTTATACCATTTCATTTAGTGGGTTGGAAGAAGAGGTGGTTAAATCAACAACTGGTTCCATGAAAGGAGAAGTGAGCATGGGTATGGTTTGATCAAGTGAAGATGCCAGGGTGGTAGATTCTTTCACCTGAGTCTCTGAAGGGGTAAGAGTTAAATTCACTTCTTCCATAGGTGAGGTTAGTGAAGAGGCAATGGGAATGTGAGGTTCATCCTCCATAGGCTTGTTTATGATGATGCTAATTGTATGGGCCTCATGGGATGAAGATGGTTCAAATTTATTGTCATGAGCTTAGGTAGGTAGAGGATGGTTAGGAAATAGATAGTGAAAAATCTCAAGAGAATGGTTGGGAGGTGCGTTAGGGTTATCAAAATTCAACTCACCATTGTCAATCAAGTTTTGGACAAGACTTTTTAAAAAGTTACACTAGTTTATGTCATGTTTGATGACCCGATGGAAATCACAATGGTCATTTTCATTATACCACCTAGGCACGGGGTGAGAGGGGTCAAATTGTTGAGGTGTCTTGATCGGTAGAAGTTGAATAACATTAGCTTTTATAAATTTGTCTAGCACAGAGGCATAATATTCCCCTACATGTGTGAATTGTTTAGGGGGAACCTAGTTTTGATTTTAGTTTGGTGGGTAAGAAGGATTGGAAGGTGTGTTTTGACGTGGTTGGTTAACAGATGGAGGTGGGGCAGTTTTTAAGACCACTGCATTTATAGATGTTTTGGATTTTGTGTTGGGTTGGTTTGATGTCTTGGTGGAAGAGGGGTCATTGGATTTAAAAGTGGAATTCTTATTTTGTGATTTCAATTTACCCTCATCTATGGCTTGATTCTCTAGTTTGCATGCCATTATGAATGCTTCATCAAAAGTTCTAATTGTTTACACGTGAAGGGTGGGAGCGATGTGTTTTTAACATCCCTTAGAGAAAATTTCAATGAGTTATGTTTAGGGTAGTGAAAAGGATAAATGATTAATGAGACCTCACCATCGTGTAACAAAATTGGTAATTGATTCATCATCAAACTACCTTATGGAATAGAGATCAGTTATGGAGACCTTATTGGTTATATTGATAGAAAAATGTTCTAAGAAGATATGGGTGAGTTGAGAGAACAAAAAGATA